>JAJOZX010009384.1:155000-157554 GCA_023014485.1 Bathynomus jamesi | reverse complement strand
TGGATCCTATGGTCTTTGTTGGTCTGAAACATTATAACATTATATATCTATATAGATATATATATATATATAGATATATAGATATATATATATATATCTATATATATATAGATATATATAGATATATATTATATATATATATTATATATATATATATATTCTATATATATATATAATATATATATATCTATATATATATCTATATATATATATATATATATATATATATATAGATATATATAATATATATCTATAGATATATATATATATGTATGTATATATATATGTATATATATATATATATATATATTATATATATATATATATATATATATTATATATCAATAGATATATATGTGTATGTATATATATATATATATATATATATATATATATATATATATATCTATAGATATATTATATATCTATAGATATATATATATATATCTATAGATATATATGTTAACCCCCCTTATGGCCCTTTGTCGGTTCGGATTCGAAGGGGGTTCTAGTTAGGAGGCTGCAACGGATGCTTCTTCTTTATACTTTCTATAATTCTTTTCGGTCGCCTTAGGGGGTCGACACTCTGTTAATTCTTTTCTCTCGCTTATTAATTCTTCTCTTTTTATAATTATCGACTTTTCTGACTGAGTTCTGAAGCGAGCACGGCTCGAAGGAAAAAGATAAAAACTTCTTAAAGTGTGGTTTACTTCTTAAAAATTACAGTTGGTACTCTGAATTACAAGGGGTAGAGGTTCGACCTCTTTCGACCATGGCTCAGGCCGGAATCTAAAAATACTTAAGTTAAGGAGGCAAGGGGCTTCTGCCCCCTCCCGATGAAGTGCTAATCTGAAGAAGTCTAATGAGAAGATGGTAATCTAGAAGTGTCTTAAATGAAGATGGTACATGCATAATATAGTCTAATGTTTGGGGGAGACAATCGAAGGTTAAGTTTCCCCCCTTTTTAAACACATGATTTCAACTAAAAAGAATAAAAAATATAAAAATAAAAAAGAACAGTAGTATCGCCGATTCGACAATTATGGAGGCGATATTATTTCGTATTAGCACATAAGCACAATTTTGAGTACATGACTGAGTACGTATTAATTTTGGTTCATTACAATTACGATTACAATTATGGATTACAACTACCATTTAATTCATATTCACTTATTATTGTTTTAATTACAATTCCATTAAAGTAAATTCTTACATTATAAATTAAATCATTACATTTAATTAGTTTCACTGAAGTACATTACAAGTTATTGTTCATTACAGTTTCATTAAAGTACATTACATCAATTACATTATATTAAAGGATTACATTTAATTACAATTTTGGCAAATTGTTAATTGACATATCTACTACTGAAATAATCTAAATAGGTGATACCATTGATAAATGAAGGGGAGTTAACCGTTGTTCTATATTTATAGTTAACAATAATTACGCCAAATTATTTTAAATAATATTAGAACCTGGTTGGTTATCAGAGTTTGAAAGTCTAATTAGCCAACGATGAGGAAAGCGGAGGAAAATACGATATTTATGATAACGTAATACATAAGTAATACGGAATTTGAATGACAGTTAGGTAGAAATAGTAAGTACAAGTAATGAGAACGGGGATAACTATGTGACGTAAGCCGATAACGAACTAGTGGCCAGGCAGAGAAACAATACAGTATATTATAATAACATAACACATGATAATGTTATAAATTCGAATCAAAGCGAAAGACCTTTTTTATCTTAGAAGCGTTCAAATTATGCTGTGATGAGTGGAATTTCTGATAATAACTTACTAAGCATTGTCTAGAGTTCACCTCGGGAGGTCAAATAATTAAAAATAAAAATGAAAAAAATAATACGAGAACGTTTTCGAACGAAGGCAAAAGTTTTGCGTTTCATAGATTGACACGAGTAAAAATAGACTGATAAGTTGATAGGGCATAAGTAGACAATAGGTAGATGAATGAATAAGTAATAAAATTAATAAAGGATAGCGGTCAAGCTAAAATATGGACGTATGGGGCGGGGATGAGATGCAAGACAATTCATAATTAATTATAATAACTTTTATAACAAACTGAAAAATGGATGATGGATACGACTAAACCATAGAAAGGGTAGATCGTAGGTTTGTGACACGAACAAAAATAGGAAGCTACAAGTAAAATTATTATCCAAACTCGCGTTAAGCGATTTTGGTTCTTATGTAAAAATGGACATTCGAACATAAAACTATTGTTCATTGTTCACTTTTTACATATATATATCTATAAATATATATATATCTATAGATATATATATATCTATAAAATATATATACCTATAGATGAAAATTATTTCACGAAAGTAACACGTGAAAAATATTTATGATGAATAAAACCACGAAGGAAAGGAAACAAAAAGGTGCTCAAGCGCTTTCGTCTAATAACTTCAACATAAGCAAAGGTCTTTTTGAACTCGATCCTGTTGTTTTGAATTCCTTCAAAACAAATTTAGATAAAAAGGGTAGGACGCTAAATCTTTGGTAAACTTGTA
>JAJOZX010009384.1:117500-150000 GCA_023014485.1 Bathynomus jamesi | reverse complement strand
TATTTATGTTTATTATGTTTAATATGTGTTAAAAATGTATAAATTTCTAAAAAAATTTCATCATTTTATTTTCATAATTTTTTCATTATCTGGTCCAATGAAAGACCGTCTGAAGTCATACAGGGTGTCCCGTAAGTCTGGACCCATAGGGAAAAATAATAAAATTACAAAATAGTCCAAAAATTTATTACATAATCTGTTCAAAGTGTCTGCCGTTGTGTCGCACACATAGTTGAAGACGTAATCTCCACTGCGACAGCACTTTCTGAATCACAGTCGCAGAAATTTCTTGACACGCCCCACAATGCGTGCTTTAAGGTGGAAAATGTTCTGAAGTTTGACCTCGTACACTTTGGCTTTCAAGTGGCCCCACAAAATAAAACTCCAGCGGAGTAAGATCATAATAAAAAAATAATAAAAATAATAATAAAAATAATAAAAAAATATATTATAAATAAATTTTTGGACTATTTTGTAATTTTATTATTTTTCCCTATGGGTCCAGACTTACGGGACACCCTGTAGAATGGCAAAGAGCCTCTCCAAAAGTTAACTGTGGCTTGGAATGACCAAATCCAAAATTTATGGCCCATTCTTCTTTGCGGAGGCAACTGTAACAGGTACCGTCTACCTTGATATGCTTCAGCAGTTTCTCGAACCACAGCTTCTTGATGATGGCATTCTTGATAATGTTGTGTTTCAACAAGATGGAGCACCATGTCATTATACTCTAATTGTTCGAGAATACATCAACAGACGCCTTCCGAATCGGTGGATTGGACGTGGAGGACCTCGACCTTTGCCTCCGCGTTCACCGGATTAGACACCCCTGGATTTCTTTGCATGGGGTTTCATAAAAACAAAGGTTTATCTCCAAAAGATCAATGCTTCTTGTTGAAACACAACATTATCAAGAATGCCATCATCAAGAAGCTGTGGTTCGAGAAACTGCTGAAGCATATCAAGGTAGACGGTACCTGTTACAGTTGCCTCCGCAAAGAAGAATGGGCCATAAATTTTGAATTTGGTCATTACAAGCCACACGTTAACTTTTGGAGAGTCTCTTTGCCATTCTATGACTTCAGACGGTCTTTCATTGGACCAGATAATGAAAAAATTATGAAAATAAAATTATGAAAAAAATTTAAAAATTTATACATTTTTAACACATATTAAACATGATAAACATAAATAAAAGTGTGTTTTTAAAAAATTTGTCCGATTTCATTGAAATAGATAGTTAATTCTGGGACACCCTGTATAAGAAAAAGCAAGGGGCCCAATACAAAACCCTGAGGAACTCCACTCGCTACATTAGCCCAACACGACTCCGCTCCATCAACGACCACCCTCTGTTTCCTGCCTCGCAACCATTCTTCTATCCAATTTATTACTACACCCTTGATTCCATGAGCCTCAGTTTTTTCAATGTGTCGTTTGTGCGGCATGGTGTCAAACGCTTTTTGAAAATCTAAATACACTACATCAACCGCCCGATGTCTATCGTAAACGTCAACCACGCTTTGGAAAAATTCTAAAAGATTAGTTAAGCAAGATTTGTTTCGCCTAAAACTGTGCTGCGTATTTCTAACCAGATTATGCACTTCTAAGTGTTCGACTATACGATCCCTAATTATTGATTCCAGTAGCTTACCTACAACAGACGTTAAACTGATTGGCCTATAATTTCCCGCCGCACCTTTATCGCCTTTCTTAAAGATAGGTGTTACGTTTGCTAACTTGAAATTATCTGGTACGCACCCCTCAGAAATAGACGCATTAAAAATCTTTGTTAGCGGCACAACAATGCTATCTTTTAATTCTTTTAGTTGTATGGGATATATGGAATCTGGACCCGGTGATTTACGCGTTTTCATTTTATCAATATAGTGCATTACTTCCCCTTCACTAACGACAATATTATCCAAAATATTACCATTATCAAAAGGTATTATGTCTATGACCGTAGGGATATTCGTTACATCTTCTATAGTAAAAACTGACGTAAAAAATTCGTTTAGCAAGGTAGCCATTTCCTTGTTTTCAGAGACTAGATCTCCATTTACATTTTTCAATGGACCTAAGACACTTTTTACTGGATTTCTATTATTGACGTATTATAAGAATCGCTTGGGGTTTTCTTTACCGTCACGAGCTATGGAGATTTCAAATTCGCGCTTGGACTTTTTTATTACACTTTTCGCTTCACGCCTCAGAGATATGTAGTTGTTTCGTAACAACAAATTGTCTTTATCGCACTTATGTTGCCTATAAGCCCTATCTCTACTCTTATAATGTCTCGTACTCTAGAAGTAAACCACAAGGGCTTGTTGTTTACTTTCGCACGCTTAATTTTGTACGGTACACATTCCTCATTTATAGTCCTAAATACCGTTACGAACGATTCCCACATTAGTTTTGCGTTGGAGTTCCCCATTACGTTTTCCCAATTGACGTGTGAAAATTTATTTCGAAATTTACTAAAGTCTGCGTGCTGGAAGTTAGGAATTTTAGTCGAGTTAGTTGGTTTCGAGTGACTTACTGAGAGGACAAACTCTACCATATTGTGATCGCTATTGCTCAACGGTTCTATTACTTGAAGATCAGTAATTAGCCTATCATCCGTAGTTATTACTAAATCTAAAATACTGTCCAACCTCGTAGGTTCCCCAACCTTTGAATAAGAAAGCTATCCTCGAGAAAATTAACTAAACGATTACCTTCCGCGTCTCCCTGCATTGTATCGTAATTCACGTTGGCGCAATTAAAGTCACCCATAACTAAAGCCTGCTCACTACCGATTATTCTCTTTAGTTCACGATATAACGCTTCGTCCGTAGCAGCTGTTTGATTTGGGGGCCTATATATAACCGCAACAAGAAGTTTGAAATCGTTCAATTTAAGTTCTGCTATAGTCGAATCTATCGGTTCTGGAATTGAGTGCTTTACTTCTATAACGTTCGCAATATTATCTTTGATATACAACATAACACCGCCTCCTCGCCTACCTATTCTGTTTTTAACAAAAAGTCTATAACCTTTAATTTGATACTCCCCTACAAAGTCACGTGTTTCAGTGCTGAGCCACGATTCATTTATCGCAATTAAATCATAGTCTTTACAAGCAATTATAGAAAAAAATTCGTTTATTTTATTTCGTAGGCTACGAGCATTTAAGGATAGAACCTTCAAATTGTTTGTAATTGCGACACCTTCGCGAGCGCGGGGGAAATTTGTGGAATTTACGCTGGGACCGTTCGGGCTACGGCAGCCTGAAAAGAAGAGACAGTATTATGAAATAGTCTTCCTAAACGCGCAGTCCAACTTCATTAAGATTGAAGTCATCTTCGAGGAACAAGTCCCTCCTGCCGTAGAAACTGTTCCAAAAATTTGCAAAATGCACTCCTTCCTGTTGGCAAAGAGACTTTAGGTTATTGTTAATATAGGTCGCCTTGCTGTAGAAATCGCTTCGTTGGATAATTCGAAGGAAGTATACCTGTTAAAACAATCTTATTAGTTTTCTCCTTTAATCGCTCTAATAAGTCCTGTACCTTCCCAGCAGTTCTTCCGATCTAGAATTTAAAACGTTATTAGTACGACATGAATAACATACGTTGTGTCCTGGTGGTACCGTCTGTAAAATGGTCAACACTATTAGTTATATCCTCCACCCTTGCACCAGGGTAGCAGTAACGGCGCCTACGACGAGGGTTTCTCCCACAGAATTCCTCGAGCTGCCTCGAACAATGGAATCGCCAACGGTCGTATTTCCGTTCATCAGCATCTTCGAAACCTAAAACAGAAAACTTATTGCTTGTTATTACTGGTAGACAGGTCTTTGCTTTTCTCAATGGGGCTCCAGTTCGCACTCGAACGGGGTTTGGGAACTAGGGGAAGAGAGAGGGCTATTTATATTTTAGTAGAAACTGAGGCAGGAGGGGTCGTAACTGGAGTCTCAAGGGATTCTAATTTTGCCGTCAGGAGCATCACGCTTTCTTCAAGTCTCACCCTGGCCTCCCTCTCACGTTCTAACTCGTTCCTCAGCACTTCCATGCTTGAGCACCACCTGCAAACTAACTGATCATTATTATTAGCCATTGTAAACGCGTAAGCAGCAAATTTCCCTTCACAGCGACTGCAAGTACTTGACGGGGGTGCCATGCTTTTAATTAGTTGACAACAAAAAAAACAAAAAACGAGCGTTTGGAAATTAATAAATTACAACGTAGGTGTACCGCGTGCTTATTGTGCCGTCACCTGCGAAAACCCGCAAAATTGTTCTTGAAACGCAGAAACAGGTTCTTGTACACAATTTTATGCTAAATGAATATATAATTAAGCTACCGACGAAAGAAATGCTAAAGAAAAAGTATTAAATGAAACTTATCTGGTCGCTGTTTACTGACTTAATCCTTTTTTTTCCACGGTAGGTGCCCCTTTTGGAGGTGAGGTAGTGTGTGAAGGAAAAATGAACCTTAAGAAACCACGATTCTGATATATTTGAAAAACAACAAAGGCAAACCAAGGGAATTTCAACCTTGTGACTGCACGTTTTCTGATTTATTTGAAAACCAAACAAGGCAAGCCACGTTCAGTAGCCTTGGTTTGATCAAATAATATAGTACTGAATAACGTCAATAAATGAAATATATTCGTTAATGAATGATTAGTAGCACGAAGTAATTTAGTTAGTTTAAAAGACTTCAACGAAAACCACTTATTCAATTGATAACACTCGACACTCAATAAAACACGTCTGTTCACAAGGAAAGACTGATCACGACTATATCGACGATATATATATATATATATTATATATATATATATTATATATATATATAGATATATATATTGTCCCATTAGTCTCACTTTATTTGTAGGTAAATTATTAGAGGGGATAATAGCGGATAGGATCGTTGACCATTTGGATTCCTACAAGCTGCTTGGGGACTCCCAACATGGGTTTAGACGGCATATCGTGTCTCACCAACTTGCTCGAGTTTTTCCACGTCATGTTGAGTGAGTATGATAAGAGTAGGGCGATTGATGTACTTTATCTCGACTTTCAGAAAGCATTTGATAAGGTACCTCACTGCAGGCTAATGGCGAAAGTGCGCGCGCTGGGTATCAGTGAGGAAGTAGGTAGGTGGATTCAAAACTGGCTGAAGAATAGGCGGCAGAGGGTTGTAATTAAAGGGGCTAGTTCGGGTTGGGCCTCGGTCACTAGCAAGGTTCCTCAGGGTTCCGTTTTGGGGCCACTGTTGTTTATCATTTACACAAATGATAGAGACGGTGGCATCGTCAGTCGGATCGCCAAATTCGCTGATGACACCAAGCTTCGAGGCCAATGTTGGGACGCCGGAGCCGATCGAGTAACTGCGTGCGGACCTACGTAGGATAGGAGAGTGGTCCGAAAAATGCAAAATGCCGTTTAACTTGGGTAAATGCAGGGATGCACGTTGGCTACGACAATCCCAAGTCGGACTACTCACTGTTGGGGAGTAATATCGAGGCGACTGATTTGGAAAAGGACTTCGGTGTGCTAATTAGCAGCGACCTTCAGTTTACGAAACAGTGCGTAGAGGTGGAAAAAAAAGCCCAGAAGCTGTTGGGTTATATCAGGAGGCAATTTCAGTTTCGGAACAAGGAGACTGTGCTCTCTCTGTACAATTCCCTGGTTCGGCCGCACCTGGAGTAGTGTCACACCCCAAGTATAAAGTTTACAACACCCAGAAGGAACGTGCATAACCTTTATACCCCTTGCGGAGAGAGAGAGAGAGAGAGAGAGAGAGAGAGAGTTACAAGGAAAAGAAGTACCTCAAAAGACCTTGCGGCCCATACCGAGGAGGTACCAATGGCAACAGGTGCCACGGAAAATTTTCTACACACTCAAATAGTGTGCAAGATTTGGTCTAACCTTTTCTTGAAATGATCCACAGAGGAACTGTTCACAACTTCTGAAGGTAACCTGTTCCACGTGAAACAGATCTTATAGGTAAAGTAATTCCCACACACACTAGTCCTAAACCATTTCAAATCCAACTTCCAACCATTGTTGCGAGTTGGGTTATCATTTAAACTAAACATGCTTCTAAAATCGACATCGTTGAACCCGCGTAAGAGCTTGAAAATCTCGATCAGTTGACCGCGCAGCCTCCGAGTTTCCAGCGAAAACAAGTTCAGGGCGCGTAACCGTCGATTGTAGCCCATATGCCTAACGGAAGGGATTAATTTTGTGGCCCTCGCCTGCACTCGCTCCAGCCTCTCAATATCTTTCCTGAGGGTGGGCGACCAGAACTGCACAGCATACTCCCTGAGCCTGTGACAGCCCTCCGGTCCCGAGTCGTGGGATTCTAGAGAAATTGGCTGCCAGTTCCTTTAGGTTCTCTCTCTTTCGGGAGGGCGGGTGAAGTCTGTTGTACAAACCTGTCCCGTGGGTTACTAGGACCCCATCCCATCCCTACTCTGTCCTTTTAGCTTAGGTTAAGGATGCTCTCCTCTGACTGAAAAAAAAAAAACTTTTAATATTAAGTCTTTTTCTCTACTCTTACTATTAGGACCCTACTGCTACTGCATGCGTGGGAAAAGAGGCTTTGGAACTTCTATAAATAACACCATTTCACTTCAGTTGTAGGTAAATAATTAGAAGGGATAATAGCGGGTAGGATTGTTGACCATTTGGATTCATACAAGCTACTTGGGGACTCCAACATGGGTTTAGATGGCATAGGTCGTGTCTCACCAACTTGCTCGAGTTTTTCCATGTCATGTTGAGTGAGTATGATAAGAGTAGGGCGATTGATGAGAAAGCCTTTGATAAGGTACCTCACCGCCGGCTAATGGCCAAAGTGCGCCCGCTGGGTATTGGTGGGGAAATAGGTAGATGGATTGAAAACCGGCTGAAGAATGCCACAAAGTTAATCCCTTCCGTTAGGCATATTGGCTACAATCGACGCTTACGTGACGCGGGTTCAAAGATGTCGATTTTAGAAGCATGTTTAGCTTAAATGATAACCCAACTCGCAACAATGGTTGGAAGTTGGATTTGAAACGGTTTAGGACTAGTGTGTGTGGGAATTACTTTACCTATAAGATCTATGACACGTGGAACAGGTTACCTTCAGAAGTTGTGAACAGTTCCTCTGTGGATCAGTTCAAGAAAAGGTTAGACCAAATCTTGCACATTATTTGAGTGTGTAGAAAATTTCCCTGGCACTCGTTGCCATTGGTACCTCCTCGGTATGGGCCGCAAGGCCTTTTGAGGTACTTCTTTTCCTTGTAACTCTCTCTCTCTCTCTCTCTCTCTCTCTCTCTCTCTCACTCACTCACTCACTCACTCACTCACTCACTCACTCACTCACTCACTCACTCACTCACTCACTCACTCACTCATCCTATCCTTCTTATTTTACAATCTTCCCTCGTAAGGTGAAAATCTGGTTTCAAAATCGACGATCCAAATACAAAAAGCTTTTAAGGTCTTCGGCGTCAAGATATCAAGCGGAGAAAGCTGCATATGGTAAAGAGAAACTGGTTCAGAGTAATCCACAATGTCGGTCTGTATCTAAAGTTTGTACATTATTGTTGTCTGAACAATAACTTCATATGATTTTGTAAATATAAAACGTTATTAAGTGAGAAATTTGATCTGGGTTAAACTTTATTATTTTCTAACTTTTAGGCATGAAGACAAAATGATTACAGTCCGTTCCAGTACGAGTCGTTCAGAATCTTCAAATATTAATGATGATCACATTTTGAATCACGTTTCAGCGTACCCTAAAAAGGACATTTTTAAAGAAGGTATCGCCCTCAGAACGGAAGAAAACAATATTAGCCCAGTCTTTAAGATTATTCCAAGGTCCCGAAGTTATTCGATCAAAACGAATTCCAGCCAAAGACCCTTGTCCAGATCTACCGGTGAAACTAATAAGGCATCCAGTCCCCGCGTATTTATAAAGAAAACTATGGTTGTCCGAACTACTGCTACTGGTCCGAAACCACCAGGAATACAAGATCGAGAAATGAGTATACCATTGAACAATGACAGACCTATCAGCAACCGTAATTTATTAGAAGCAGAAAACAAAATCATACCCAAACCAGTGCCTTCCTTTAGAATTATAAACAAATTAAAACTAAAAAGTCTCTTTAAAACGAATACTGATTCAGCGACTCCTCAAAATTCACTATTAGACAGTAGTACAACGACGATGTATCAACGGGAAAACTACGCCGTTTGTGAAGAAAATGAAATAAAAATATTACCGAAAATGCCTCTGGACGAAGGTTGGGAAGATGGTGACAGGGAGAAATGCTTGGAATCAATTAATGAGGCTTTCTTCGACATCATGAACGAAACTGACCTCTTTTCAGAATGTTCACTGTTAGAATGTTTGAACTGACGTAACTGGATTCAGTGTCCATTATCCAGTATTTAATTTCGTTGAATGTCTTTGACGTGTATTTTTCTATTTATGAATGTAAACAAAGAAATAAACATGTAAATAGATAATTATAACAAACAGTTAGATTCTCCATTTAGGTAACTCTAATCCTGTCATAGAAGAAATTCGACAATGGTAGGAAAGATAATGGACAGAAATGGAAGAATTAAAAAGGAAATGGACAAATATACTGCAAAGGGTTTGTCCCACAATACAATTTCTTGCTCAGACGAGGAAATAAGGAGAATTCTGGCCCCACTGATGGGAACGGGTAGACCATGCAATATAATGTACATACGTATTTTGTAAGATTTAAAAATTACATTATTGTATATAAGCAACAATTAACAGTTTGCTTTCACCCAGGGGTAAACCGGAATAAAGTACAGGGCATATAGTGGGTACAGACCCTTCATTTAAATGTATTTTTGAGGGACTTATTATTATTAATATTATTATTATTATTATTATTATTATTATTATTATTATTTATGAAGACAAAGGCTGCAGTATGTGAGAGAATCAAAGTATACTGAATGCAGTCACGGAGGCTCGAAACTTTTCCGTTATATTCATTTATTCTTCTTTCAGAGTCGGATTCTTTCGGATGTAAAGTGAAGTGTGTGTGTGTGTGTGTGTGTGTGTGTGTGTGTGTGTGTTGTGTGTGTGGTGTGTTCCGAGTACTTTCCAGTTTATTCAAGTAAACTATAATGAGAAGTAAATTATTTAGTTTTTGCACTTTTTTTTTTTTTACATTTACAGAAAAGAAAAATGTGTAAAATTTTTAATTTGATAATGTTAAATCTCTCTCTCTCTCTCTCTCTCTCTCTCTCTCTCTCTCTCTCTCTCTCTGCCATTGAAATCTGTGCTGTGATTTGCCACTATTATCCACCGCACAATGCCATGTAAATGAGGGAATAATGCCAGTCCGCATTAGCCGAGGGGACTTTGATCTTAAAGACGTAAACACGAGGGTAAAAGGCGACACAAACATCGTCCTAATGCGCTAATGACGCAAGGAAGAAGTTCCTTTGCACCTTTTCAGACACCCTGAGGTGCACACTCTATGTTCCTCAAATCTCTACTTAGAATGGTAACAATATTGAGACTCGATCAAACGTATTATATATATATATATATATATATATATATATATATATATATATATATATATATATAGTGGTGGTGTCGTGGCTCCTTTTTATTGGAACCCATATTGCAATGCAATAAAAAATGCTTACATAATTTCGATGTATAACGCTATTACATTAACAAATAAGAAATTGAAGGTGGAGCTGGCCCCACGTGACCCAATGAGCGAAATGTTATATATATAATAATATATAATATATATATATATATAATATATATATATATATATATATTATATATTATATATTATATAAACTCTTTTCATCAGTAATTCCATACTAAAATAACACTTTATTCCTGATTTCTCGAGTGGAAAACGAGTATTGAATACTTTTTTCCAATTTTGCATGTGAGTGCATACAGTTGAAGGGACACACTCGCGTGCATTGCGTGCGAATGAGTGAGTGAACTTCTGAATTTATATAACGTACTGCCTAGGGGAATTCCCACAGCAGAACAGAACAGCAATTTCAGTAACCTTCCTCTATGCATGGGGAAATCGGTGAATATATTCCTTTTCTTAAGTTACCTCAATGTTGAACCTGTGATTCCGCATTTCTAGGACTAATATATATATATATATTATATATATAATATATATATATATTATATATATATATATATCAGTGGCGACTCCAGCTCTTCAACTACTCGGGCTCTTTTTAAATTTTCAAGTCTACATATGAGCCGACATGTAAATGCATGACAATTACTTAAGATTATCAATAAAATAAATAAATACATACCTCGGTAAAAAATTATTTGAATTTTAGTTACTTGAACATAAAGTCCAAGCGTCTTGGTTTTAAAGCAAATTCCTTTAATATTCGGTCATGTAATTCCTTTTTGCTTTCTAAATCAATAAGTATTTCTTTTTCAATTGAAATCCTAGCCAGGGACGAGAGCCGTTCTTGAGCCATTGTGTTTCTTAAATATGATCTAATTCGATCAAGAACAGAGAAACTTCTTTCATTTGAAACAGAAGTTACAGGTATGGTAAGAAGGAGCTGAATCAGCTTTGTGGTTTCCGACATCGCAGAAAATAATCCTAGTTCGTGAAAGACTTCTAAAATTTCATTTGCAGATTTGCATTTCCTAAAGTCACTGTCACGATAAAGATATTTAAATTCGTTAACTGAGGATTTGGAGTCAATTACATTTGGATATTTAGTTTGTAAAGCATTAAGATGATGCATTGGAAAATTTTCAGCAAATTCTGGAAATTGGTCACATCAATGAACTCAAAGAACGCAAACTCCTGAATGCAATCAAATCGTTCCCTCATTGACATTAGTATAATGTCAATTATTTCGAAATATATTGTTTTATAGTTCATTTGTTTGCCTCTAGCTCTTTTTCTCGGGGGAGAAGGCAAGTCTTTGGATTGTTCGAAGTCTGGCATTGTTTCTTGAAAAACTTTATTATATGCTTTATCAGTACGAGTGCACTCAATAAATTCAATAAAGTCAATAAAGTCATTTACTTTCTGTTGCGCAAACTTCATGTCAAGCTGCTTGCATTGCAGAAGATCAAATAGTTTTTCGGCTTGTGACAATATTTTCAAAGCAGTTAATAAAAACAGAAAAGTGAAATCATGCAATTTTATAAGTAGATTAATTATCAGTTTCATTAAGAGTATCTTCATCCCATCTTGCACTGTCATCTAAAATCTTTTGAAATGCATTTTTCAGAGTTTCACGCTGCCTTTTCATTGCTGACACGGTTCTAGATCTATAGCACCACCTTGTTTCACAAAGTGATGGAATGCTGATATTAAGCTCTCTAAATACAGCTTTTCGTTTCGTACTTGAAGAAGCAAATTTACTGAAAGCACGTACATTGGAAAAGAACATTTTAGCCCCGTTAACTTTCTCTGACATTTTACTTAACATTGAATTTAACTTATGTGCATAGCCAGTGGCGGACCTACATTTTTGGGGCCCTGAAGCTTGAACTGTTATGGGGGCCCCTTCGCAACCAGCAACAATAGGGCAAATGCACAAGCGAGACGAGTGCAGCCTGAATTGAGAATTCAGATGTCTTTTTATGGTTCCGATTGGCTCTAGCCTAAGGGCTGAGCTATAGAACTATTAAGCCGTGCACCAACGAAGGATTCGAGGATCCAGCTGCCAAAATGTAGACTATGAATAGATTCTGGCGAGCTCAGCGAGCCCATACAGTTGGGGGTTCGGGCGCTGCAAGCCCCCGAGAAAATTTTGAAATTTGACCAATTACAGGGGCATTTTGAGGCCATATGAAATGGGTATTAGAGCATATTCTAAGGTCAATATTAAGTACTTCAACCCATTGGCTTATGATTCTATCACTAAAATAGCCTTATTTTAATAACAAACACTTAAAAAATCTCCATCGATTTTGTTGAAAAATTCACTCATTAAAAAAAAAGTTGCTTCAGGGCCCCTCCTGGATTAGCGGCCCTGAAGCTTAAGCTTCATTAGTTTCATAGTAGATCCGCCACTGTGCATAGCAATGAATAAAATAGCCGAATTTAAAACCTTTTTCTCTCAGGCAGTTGAAGGCACGCTTATCGAAACGTAAAAAGTTACCATGTATCGCCAGAATTAAAAATTATGCCTCTACAAGGCCGAAGGATATAAGCCCGAGTTGAAATGTTTTTTTCTTTATAAAAAAAATTAATAGGAGGAAAAACGTATTTTATTTAATGAGAATTAGAAGAAGGACTATTATGTAACCGTATGCAAGCAAATAATTATTCATTAAAAGAACTTTAAATATACGATATTACTTATACTTTCTCGGGCGTAATGTTTTGCGCCCGAGTAAAGGATCTTGAAAGATTACACGAAAACTTAATGTGTCAATATACTTTTTTTATAGGTAGTAAGGGTATCTAAATGCGCTCAAAATTTGCTTGCGTGACGAAGGCTAGACAGAAAAATAGTAACATACTACCAGCCAAAAACCATTTTTACAATTTGTATTTAAAACTTTTTTTTAAACTTAAATCTATAAATACACAATTTTCTCTCATATGCTTCTCCTTGCCCCTTGCCTCTCGTCACCAATTCCTACGAATTTGCCAAAGAAATACTGACGTTGAACAATTCAAACAACCTCCATAAGCGCAGCTTTGACATAGTATCCCTCTACACCATCCTACCAATTAAAGAAGCCATCGACATCTGCATCAACAACTTATTTTCTAACAATCGGAGCACCGTCCTCAACCTAATGAAACAAGAATTCACCAAACTGCTAACTCTTGCCGCTTCAGACACTTATTTCTTTTTCAACAAACAACTTTATCAGCAAACCGATTCACTAGCCATGAGATATCCCCTAATTGCCACACTAGCCAACATCTTTCTCTGTTACCACGAAAATAACTGGCTACTCCACTGCCCCATCCATTACAAACCACACCTATAAAAAGATACGTCGATGACACTTTTCTCCTCTTTCACAATGCTAACCACGCCCCTCTTTTTCTTAACTATCTCAATTCCCAGCATCAAACCATCAAGCTCACTAAAGAAGACGAATCCAACAGCACTCTACCCTTTTTAGATATAACAATAACAAAACAAATTCAGCACTTCAGTATATCGCAAACCTACATATACAGGCCTTACATATCCCTTCACTATATAAAATTAACAGTATTAAAATCTTAATTAATCCATCGTGCCTATCAACTTTATTCCTCTTACTTATCCTTCCACAACGAAATAGAATTCATTCACAATTTCAGCATTAATAACTCTTTCCCAAAACATTTACTACAATCTCTAACAAGAAATTTTCTCAACAACATTTATCAACCTCCCCTTAAAGTCCCCACTGTTAAAAAAGATATACAATACTTTTTTCCCCACAATGACTGTATTAGTTACAAAATACAATCAGAACTTCGCCACCTACTCACCCCTCGTTACCTTCAAATTAACCTTCAATTTGTATTCACCAATAATAGCATTAAATCGTATCTCAACCATAAAGAAAAAAAACCATCCCCTTGTTTCGTCCACTGTCTACCGTTTCAACTGTACTCATTGCAAGGCGAGTTATATTGGCATCACCATTCACCAATATCAAACAAGAGTGGACGAACATCTCTACCAGAACATTACAACCTTTAAACAAACCATCAAAATCAGCAATAAGAGATCATTGCCACCTCCACAATCACCCACAGCTCCCCATCAATTTCAAAATTATCAATTCAGCATACCAGCCAACCGACCTCCGCATCCTCGAATCCTATACATCCTTAGTACAAAACCAACCCCAATGACTTAAACATAGCTAAATAATTTTCTCTGAGCCACCGCTGAAAAGCTATCACTCTCCTGCTTCTAACATGGATACTTCAACATTCAACCATTCCCAACCTTTACACAATTAGATTACCTTCCCCCCCCCCTCCTATATTAACCCGGTAAGATGTGTTTCAATTTTTGTATATTTTAGCCATTATCTTGCCTCTCTACATTTCATGTAACTTTTTTAAAAATTATTATTAAAGGACTGCATAAGTATATTGTATAAAATCTTTTATTCACTATATTTGTTCAATTTTTTTAGAAAACATTTTAGAAATATCAACGCGCTGGTGGCCAAACTTCCTCAAATCTCCGTGTTACGGTTGGCCAGACTGGCAGTCGACGGCCTGTTGCGTGGCACGGTCAGAGTGCCGATTGGCTCCCGGGGCTGGACCTATTCTCAGCGTGCTATTTTTACATTTACGGGGAGCAATTGCGTTCTTCCCGGACTGCTCTTACTCTCCGGCGACATTAAGACTAATCCAGGCCCCACTACAACTTATACATGTCACCATACACAAAGCCATAGACAAATAGCACCATGAGACACATACAGAAGTATAATAACATATTACAGTACAACGTAGATGGCCTCACAAACAAAATCATGCAGCTTAGGGAATTCGTACACAAACAAAACATTCACATAGCACTTATACAAGAAACAAAACTAAAACGCACATACAAAACACCCACCATCCCTGACTTCACGGCGATCCGTCAAGATCGTACTGGGGGTCACGGGGTGGACTCATCACTTACATACGTAAAAGCACTAGCTACACTGATGCCACCCAAAACATTACAAACACAATCCAAGCAGATAACACGATAGAAATACAGGCAGTTAACATTAAAACACGCGCAAAACACAACACCACACTAATCAACATTTACATCCCACCAGATAGTTCACCTCAGGTGCCAACCAATTACAATCCACAGTTACACAATCTGGCCTCTCACTAATGTCATCTTAGGAGGAGACTTCAACGCTAAAGACACTAGTTGGTACCTGCACAACCAAAGCAACACTAGAGGCGCCAACATAGCCACACAACTAAACAGCCTCTTCATTCTTAACAATACAGAAGAACGTACACACATACCACATCAAGCAGGATACTCAAACTCCTCCCCAGACATAACGTTCTGTTCTCCCTCACTAGCAATACATACACACTGGAGAACAGAAAAACAACTGTCATCAGACCACCTGCCCATCATCATTACAACACGTTCTACACTCTGCCCCAACAGCCTCAGGCACACTTACAGAAATTACAAGAAAGCTGATTGGGAACAGTTCAAAATACAGACTGAGGAACAATTCACCACATTAAACAACACACCCATCATAAACATCAATACAACACTCAAGACATTTAATCAGATCATCAATAATGCAAACAAATACATACCCAAGGGCAACATTAGGAAATACAACCCAAATTACACTAGAGAAATACAACCCAAATTACACTAGAGAAATAACCCACCTCATAAGACAACGTAACATCCTCAAACATAACACAAAAACACCACACACAGAAACCATAAAACAGCAGATACAACAGCTCAACACAGAAATAAACAACAAACTCAAAGAAAAACAAACAAAAACATTTAGGGAATTCATAACAACACTAAACCACTCCACAGATACATCCAGGCTATACAAGATTATAAACAGCATTACCCACTCTAACAGCGGCATTCACACCTCACACGCGGCTATCTGTCGCAGCCAAAATAATATCTCAACATATACAAAACAAGCTAACATTCTAGTTAATCACTACGCAAAGATAAGTCACTTAAACAGAGACAACAACCAGAAACACGCAGACAGACAAACAGCCAGACACAAGAAAACCTACAGACTCGACACGACCATTACACCCTTCAATACAGACCAGACCACCAACATCATCAAAAATATTAAGAATTCGAAGCCTACTGGACCAGACAACATATCTAACATACACCTTAAACACTTGGGCCCACAGGGAATACGCGCTCTCACAAATATCAGCACATATTCATACCAACACTGCATTATTCCTGACAATGGAAACAAGGTAAAATTATTACACTACTCAAACCAAACAAAAATCCAACAGAACCAGCTTCCTATAGACCCATTACTTTACTATGCACACCTTCCAAAGTAACAGAAACACTAATTTTACAAATCACCAACCCACACATACCACTATCGCCTACTCAAGATGGATTTAGACCTCACCACTCAACCACGATATTACTCACTAACCTCACGCAGCACATCATGGATGGCATCAACTCCAGACGACCAGCTCAACGTACACTATTAGCAACAATAGACATTAGTAAAGCATTTGATGCTATCCCACGCTTCCCTCTCATAAACAAAATACTCAACACAAACATGCACAATAACACTAAAAGATGGCTAAGCAACTATCTTTCAGGAAGATACTCACATGTCACATTTAATGGCAAGTCATCCAAAAACAAGCTTTTTCCGAATGGGGTCACTCAAGGCTCTGTTCTCTCACCAACATTGTTCAACTTATACATGCATGACATTCCAACACCCATAGATAACAAACTTATCTTATCATCATATGCAGATGACATCACTCTAACATCCACCCACAACAACATCGACACCGCTACAAATAACCTACAACCATACATAAACAGCATACAAGACTGGCTCACATACAATAGACTCAAAGTAGCACCCACAAAATCAACCATCACCTTGCTTACAAGCAACAAAAAAGAACACCAGATAACTCCACAACTTACACTAAACAACACCAACATTCCACACACTCACAGGACCAAAATACTTGGGGTCACATACAACACATCAATGATCAATGTCTTTTGCAAACCACATTCAGGACATTAAAAACAAATGTACGTCAAGACTTAACACGCTTAGGATACTTACAGGCACAAACTTTGGACACCAGCAGGAAACAACATCACTCATATACAAACAATATATTCGCTCAGTTATGGACTATGCTAGCCCATGCTGGGCACCCATTATCTCAAACACACACATAAACACCTTACAGACAATACAAAACAACGCACTTTGTATCATTACAGGATGCACTCAAACAACACCAATAGAACACCTGCACACAGAAACAAAAATACTGAAAGTTAGGGATCATTTAGACATGAGGGGAACACAATTCATGGTAGCAGCGACAACTAACCCACAACACCCTTGCCACTACATGTACAATCATGCACCGACACCTCGCACCATTAAGGTAACACCAGAGAGACATTATAACCAAATACTCCATTCCATACCACGCCCCACAGACATCACACAGTACAGAAAACACATACACACACACCTAACCCACAAAGCACTGACACGACTCGGTCCGAATGCGGTCCTAGGTGCGAAGCCGCCACCCATTAACAGGTCAGAGATCAGTCTGAGCAGATCGGATCGAGTTAACTTAGCACGATTCCGATGTGGACATCACCTCAACTTACAGACTTATAAACACAGACTAGACAACTCCACAGACGACACCTACTACCTGTGCCAGGACACACCACAAACAATTAAACACATTATGACAGACTGTACCGCTCTAGCACAACAACGAACACGACACAACATCACTAGTGCGCTGAACCTCTGGGCCACTCCGGAGAGGGCGATCGGTTACCTGCGTGCCACCGGCTTGCTCGATTATAGTGGGCTGATCGGCTAAACAACAACAACAACAACTTTTTTGCTTTTCATTTTTAGCACTGATGATGGAAATTGAATTTCAGAAACGTCTGACTAATAAACATGTACCACCTTCTCGTCCTCTTATTCCTTACTATATATATATATATATATATATATATATATATATATTAGTAAATGTAGGTGTAATTTTTTTTATGAATTAAAGAAAAAGTGGGCAGCTAAAGCGATGTATTTTTTATTTGCATCGATCCCTTTTTCGTTTACCGCTCACCCTACAGAGTTCCTATTTGCAATGTAGTAAATGTGGACAGATAGAGATACGAGGTGGCTTAACTACTCGGTTAATAATTTTCAAATGAAAAATCACATAATCTTAATGAAAGCTGCTTCCAAAAACCTGGTGGGAGTTGCGCGTCGATACCTTATCGCACGGAAGTCAAGCTAGGATTGTGTTGGTGAAGGAGAGAATTGTTTCTTCGAACTCTCCATCTCGCATCGACAGGTACGCACGGCTCATCTGGGATTTTCATGAGCCAGATGTTCCTTATGTTTATCAGTTGAACGTGGAATACGACTGGTAATAATGTTTTGGGTAATTTAACCTCCTTAGTAACATCTATAAAAGGCATATGACGGAGAGGACCTACAGCTTGACGTGGGGTTCAAACCACTCACTATCCACGAAATTAAGAAGACCCAGAGAAGCACTTTTTATAATCGCTGAAATGTGAAGTCCGAGATTAAGAGTGAATATAGTTTAAACTTAAATATTTGGTTTGGCGCGGGTTTGAGTGCTAGGTTGGACTTCTTAGTGTTAGATTGTTGTTGTTTAGCCGATCAGCCCACCATGATCGAGCAAGCCGGTGGCACGCAGGTAACCGATCGCCCTCTCCGGAGTGGACCAGAGGTTCAGCGCACTAGTGATGTTGTGTTGTGTTCGTTGTTGTGATAGAGCGGTACAGTCTGTTATAATGTGTTCAATTGTTTGTGGTGTGTCCTGGCACAGGTGGCAGGTGTCCTCTGTGGAGTTGTCTAGTCTGTGTTTATATGTCTGTAAGTTGAGGTGATGTCCACATCGGAATCGTGCTAAGTTAACTCGATCCGATCTGCTCAGACTGATCTCTGACCTGTTAATGGGTGGCGGCTTCGCACCTAGGACCGCATTCGGACCAAGTCGTGTCAGTGTTTTGTGGGTTAGGTGTGTGTGTATGTGTTTTCTGTACTGTGTGATGTCTGTGGGGCGTGGTATGGAATGGAGTATTTGGTTATAATGTCTCTCTGGTGTTACCTTAATGGTGCGAGGTGTCGGTGCATGATTGTACATGTAGTGGCAAGGGTGTTGTGGGTTAGTTGTCGCTGCTGCCATGAATTGTGTTCCCCTCATGTCTAAATGATCCCTAACTTTCAGTATTTTTGTTTCTGTGTGCAGGTGTTCTATTGGTGTTGTTTGAGTACATCCTGTAATGATACGAAGTGCGTTGTTTTGTATTGTCCTGTAAGGTGTTTATGTGTGTGCTTGAGATAATGGGTGCCGAGCATTGGCTAGCATAGTCCATAACTGAGCGAATATATTATTTGTATATGAGTGATGTTGTTTCCTGCTGGTGTCCAATGTTTGTGCCTGTAAGTACCCTAAGCGTGTTAAGTCTTGACGTACATTTGTTTTTAATGTCCTGAATGTGGTTTGCAAAAGACATTGATGTGTTGTATGTGACCCCAAGTATTTTGGTCCTGTGAGTGTGTGGAATGTTGGTGTTGTTTAGTGTAAGCTGTGGAGTTATCTGGTGTTCTTTTGTATTGCTTGTAAGCAAGGTGATGGTTGATTTTGTGGGCGCTACTCTGAGTCTATTGTATGTGAGCCAGTCTTGTATACTGTTTATGTATGTATGTAGGTTATTTGTAGCGGTGTCGATGTTGTTGTGGGTGGATGTTAGAGTGATGTCATCTGCATATGATGATAAGGTAGCTTGTTATCTATGGGTGTTCGACTGTCATGCATGTATAAGTTGAAGAGTGTTGGTGAGAGAACAGAGCCTTGAGGGACCCCGTTCGGAAAAAGCTTGTTTTTGGATGACTTGCCATTAAATGTGACATGTGAGTATCTTCCTGAAAGATAGTTGCTCAGCCATCTTTTAGTGTTATTGTGCATGTTTGTGTTGAGTATTTTGTTTATGAGAGGGAAGCGTGGGATAGCATCAAATGTTTTACTAATGTCTATTGTTGCTAATAGTGTACGTTGAGTTGGTCGTCTGGAGTTGATGCCATCCATGATGTGCTGCGTGAGGTTAGTGAGTAATGTCGTGTTTGAGTGGTGAGGTTTAAATCCATGTTGAGTAGTCGATAGTGGTGTGGTATGTGTGGGTTGGTGATTTGTGAGATCAGTCTTTCTGTTACTTTGGAAGATGTGCAATTGTGCATAGTAAAGTAATGGGTCTATAGGAAGCTGGTTCTGTTGGATTTTTGTTTGGTTTGAGTAGTGTAATAATTTTACCTTGTTTCCATATGTCTCAGTGTTAGATTTCAAGTACGGTGTCTTTAGTTGGTTTTTCTCGCTGGCTGGTGTATATATATATGGTTAAAAAGTAGATTTTTAACACTTATTTTTTTTTGCATCAGGTCATACTGAGCGCATGTATTATAAATACTAGCTAAAGTGGGCCCTACGGGCCCATTTAGCTACACCTGCGGTGTTGGAGCCTGCGGCCCCCCCCCAATTACTGGGAAGTCAATTATTCGGTCAATAAAACTATAGAAAAGAACGCAGCCATGAAAATCTTAAGCTTCACAAATCTTGATACAATGGGTTCGGATGTGAATATTAAGATTTTCATTGCTGCGTTCTTTTCTGTAGGTTTATTGACCGAATAATTGAGCCGACAATTACTGAGGGTTCAATTATTTGCTCAATAAAACTATAGAAAAGGACGCAGCAATGAAAATTTTAACGCGCGAGAGTAAAACGTTGAAAGAAAGCAAAGCGCATTTATTTCTATGTCCAGAATCGCTTAATAGTAAATACATGGTGTCTACAGACAGACAGGACTGCCTTTTTATAGCATACTGTAGATGTATGAGAAACTTAAAAATAATATTTTGATTAATAATCATTTGTGAATCTGACCATTTCGGAAGTCACTTGTGCGTGCAACATCCGTGTAAAGATCTGTTATAAAGCAAATTTAGGGTTTCTTCGGAGTTTCGTCGATAATTAGACCACAGTTACTGTCCAGATATGTTAAAACCACAAAAGTTACGAAAAAATGTTTAACTTCACTTGTCTTATATATATATATATATATATATATATATATATATATATATATATATATATATATATATATATATATATATATATATATATATATATATACAGGGCGTCCCAAAAAAATGTATACACACTTTAAAACTTATAAAGGCAGTGTTTATTAAAATACATTTCATTTTCAAAATGTAATAGAATCTACAGACATTATTTAATTGTTTTGTCAACGCCTGTTTTCAAACTGACGTCCGTTCTGGTCCAGGCACTGCTGATAACGCGAAGCAATGGAATCGCAAACATCACGAAACATTTCGTTTGGTATTTGTGTGCATTCTCGTTCAATGGCTGCTCTCAATTCAGCGACTGTTGCAGGTTTTATAGCGTAGACTTTGTCTTTTAAGTATCCCCATAAAAAAAAGTCTAGTGGTGTGAGGTCTAGTGAACGCGGAGGGTATTCTACGAAACCCCTTCGTCCAATCCACATCCACATCGTGCCAAGTACCACTCGCAATACTCCACTCTTCAGTCCGGATCATCTTCATTAATAGCATGGACTAATCTTGGAATGTAACTTTTCCATTGACAGCGCTTCAAAATGCGTTGGACAGACGATTCTGAAATTCCTACCTCACGACTCGCTTGCCGCACAGATTTTCTTGGACTTTGGTGATACGTTTCCAGTACTCTTTCTTGCTTTGTGGGGCTTGTCGATGTCCGTGGTCTTCCGGAACGCTTCTTGTGGACATTCTGAACAGTTCCATCGGCTTCAAACTTATCTCTAATTCGAGTGATGGTAAGTCGCGTTGGTGGATCTGTTTGAAACTCCCTCCTAAACTGTCTTTGCACTTCAACTGCGTTTTCACACTTCCAGTAGCATTTTAGAATGAATTTCCTTTGTTCAAAGCTTAGTAGACTGCCATTATTAATTCTAATGGGTTTAACTTGGAAAGAAAGAAACATCAATTGAGCTATCAGCTGTTAAAGTGTGTATACATTTTTTTGGGACGCCCTGTATATATATGATGAATAAAACCACGAAGGAAAGGAAACACAGAATGGTGCTCAAGCGCTTTCGTCTAATGACATCCTCAGGAACACTGAAGTACATAAAGAATTACAGCCTATATATAGGTTACAGAAAAATAAATAAATAAATATATATATATATATATATATATATATATATATAGATATATATACAATAAACGGAGAAACAAACTTAAAGGATTGTGGGAGGGGCACACAGATTTATAAGGAAAACTATCGATTTTAAGCACAAGATTAAATGAATTGTTTCCAACCAATGTTATAGATTAAAAAAATATACAAATTTATACTGGAAATCTGCCCGGGTTTTAGCACTCTGCTCTTTTTGTATATAAAAATTGGAAATTATCGATTTTTAGCACAAGATTAAATGAATTGTTTGCAACCAATGTTATAGATAAAAAAAAAAATAAATAAATTTATACTGGAAATCTGCCCGGGTTTTAGCACTCTACCCTTTTTTGTATATAAAAATTGAAAAATAAAAGTTATTAGGGTGGCATACAAGTTTACCAAAGATTTAGCGTTCTACCTTTCTTATCTAAATCTGTTCTGAAGGAATTCAAAATAACAGGATCGAGTTGAAAAAGACCTTTGCTTATGTTGAAGTTATTTGTAAGTTGGATAATGGCAGACTCAAGAATATTTCTATTAACAATGTTGCTAGAGTGAAATAAAACTGAAGCATTATTCCAATCAATACAGTGGGATAACTCTGACAAATGGACAAAAAGGGCACTGGACAACTGTCCTGTTCTAACGGAATATTGATGCTGTTTTATACGTGTGTGCAAATCCTTTCCCGTCTGAACTATGTAAAAGGAATCACATTGTTTACAACCAATTTTATAGATAATGCCTGAATTATTGGTAGGGCTATTTTTTACTATGATATTTTTCACAATATTGTTATATGAAAATACTACATTAATATCCAAAAGTTTAAGTACATTAGCAATGCTAAAAATCGATAATTTTCAATTTTTATATACAAAAAGAGCAGAGTGCTAAAACCCGGGCAGATTTCCAGTAGTGATGTAGCGGATGTCATTTTTTTCACATCCGCGGATGCGGATGCGGATGAGGATGTTTGATTTCAACATCCGCGGATGCGGATGCGGATGCGGATTTCTACATTTTCGTTATTTTTTAGGATATATTCGAGATTTGTTGTGTTTAACGTATATAATAAGTTATTATATAGAGAGAGCTGTAGCTATAATGTAGTATAATTGATTAATTGTACAATAATTGCTGTACTTTTCTCTGAACATATAAAATAATATCAAGCATCTAACTAATATAGAAATCAATTAGTGAATTCGTCTGCAAATAAATTCGTTATATTTTGTTGAGTTTCAGCCACAATTAGAAACCATAATTGTGTTACCAGGATGCGGGACGTGAACCCAACTCAAATGCCCACCGACCTCTTTCCCCAACCTCCACCCTTATAGAAAGAGATCTTTAGTTAGCTTGATAACTATTTATATTAAGTTTAAAGTTTTATTAGGCATATTTATAAATGAGTAATTAAAATAAAGTAAACTAAGATGTTCATCGTTTAATGTTCAAACTTAATTATAGGAAGGTTATGCTTAAGGAACATTAATTTTTCTGCCTTTTCTGCTGCCAGTCTGTTTCTCTTTTCATCATATATTAATCCAGCACTGCTAAATAATCTCTCGCTTGGTACGTTTGTTGGAGGACAGGCTAAATGTTTCCTTGCAAGTTTACTCAAGTATGGATAGATATTCTGCGTATTTTTCCACCAACTAATAGGATTGTCACATGCAGCCAGGCGTTTTTCTTGGTGATAGCTCTCGATCATTTTTACTACATCTTTTGACATCGCGTAGGTCTCGTCATTGCTGCTTGACTCAAGAAACTGAGAGACAGATTCTGTGATAGATTTGCTTGTTGAAGGTGTTGGTTCTGTCACTGAAACTTTTATTCTTTTGGTGGGTGGCGAAGCGACAGATTCAAGAGATTGAAGCTCTTCAACTGCTTTGCCAAGTGATGATTTAACTCGTTCTAATGTACTAGGTGAAAATAACTTAGCTTTGTAACGTGGATCTAAGTAGGTTGCAAGAGAGTAACTTCATACAAGAACAGCCTCTCGTCTTGTCGCTTGCATCACTTTTGCGCACAATGAACTAGTTATATTAATATAGTAGAATTTGATAATTTCCGCTTATTAATGACATTTTATCTCAACGGTCCACATCCGCACGACATCCGCAGCCCAAAGTGCGGATGCGGGTGCGGATGCGAGAAAATGTGCGGATGTTCCGCGGATGCGGATGCGGATGTGACCTACATCACTAATTTCCAGTATAAATTTGTATATTTTTTTTATCTATAACATTGGTTGGAAACAATTCATTTAATCTTGTGCAAAAAATCGATAGTTTTTCCTTATAAATCTGTGTGCCCCTCCCACAATCCTTTAAGTTTGTTTCTCCGTTTATTGTATATATATTTTTTTTTTTTCTGTAACCTATATATAGGCTGTAATTCTTTATGTACTTCAGTGTTCCTGAGGATGTCATTAGACGAAAGCGCTTGAGCACCATTCTGTTTCCTTTCCTTCGTGGTTTTATTCATCATAATTATTTTTCACGTGTTACTTTCGTGAAATAATTTTCATATATATATATATATAATATATATATTATATATATATATAATATATATATATATATTAGTTGCTCAAAAATCAGGCACCGTTTAATAAATAAAAATTCCATTTTGCTATGCTGTATCTGACCTTTGGACAACCCTGTATATAATTTGGAATTCCTTGTCACCATATTTGCTTTACATAAAAAAACCTACATACTGATAATCAGCGACGAGTGCCAGAATCTGGCACTGCGCTTAGACCAGACGAATGCGGCTCATTATCAACCAACTTCACCGGTTGTCGAACCCCCGACCTCAGTGTCTTCACATCGCTTGTGGGAGAAAATGTTGTTACCCCATGAGCCATCGGCGCTGGTGCATTAACTGGATGGGCGACCTTGCTCTGACTTCAGATTTTAGCGATTAAAGGTCTTCTCTGGGTCGTCGTTGGTAGCCTAGTGGTTGGAATCCTCCTCACGCATCAAACGCTTCACATAAACTTAAAATAAAAAATAAAATCTTAACATAAACTTAATATAAACTCTCAACATAACTCAGTACAAGGAAAAAAGAAAAAATGGATGTCCTTTAGCTGAAGGACTGTCGCATCGTCATCCAATACGCAAAATTACTGACTTTTATATCCTTCAAACAAGAATATATATACTCTGGCCTCACTAAGCTAAGTAATTAATCCATCATTATACAAGTTTAAGAGCAAGGATGACAGAAGGAAGCCTTGCATTACTCCACAAGTTGACTTGAAACATTCTAGCGGAATGCATCCGCGTTTCTTTGTAAAAGTTTGGCAAGTTTACCAAAAACTCCTATTCGTTGTTATATATGATAGAAAGAAATATTCTTCTGTTCTAATTCGTGAATGGAATAAAATTTAAGCATAAACTTTATCATATGCTTTACTTTATTTAGGAAACGGGTTTTAATCGTTGAGTTTCATTGTAATTGCTGTATGTACGATTCCTTTTAAAAAAGCTGAATATATAAATCAGTTAAATGCGACTTTTTAAAACCAAACTCATTGTGAGAGGAGTCCTGATGAGAGAGAAACAGGATATTTTCAAACAGTTTACGAAAGCAGGAAGCTACCGCATTGGGTCTGTAATTACTACCGGGCAATATGTAGCTAGATTTTTTTTTTTTACCAAAAAAGCATGACACAGACACTTATAAATCATTAGGAATATATATGTATATGATATAGCACTGCTAAATATAATATGATGTTCAAACATAGCACGTCGTGATCAAATTTTATATTCTTCACTGGACAAATCTTCCAAACCAGAAGCAAAACCCTTTTGGAAATCTTTAACTTAATTGAACGTTTAACTGAACATTGAAAATTTGATTTACATTTAGTTGGACCTATATCCATTTGGCTGACATTCTATCGGCAATAAAAATAAACTTAATCTAATACCCTAACTTAACCTAACCTAATTTAATCTAAGTGAATATAATTTGTCTATTAACTCAAGAGGATATACTACATATAACCTCGTTAACCTCGTTGCCCGTGCGTTGCAGTTCCATGCGTTGGTCTCTCTTCGCCCCGCCTCTAGGTAGGCCTGGCTTGGTGGAGTTGCGAGTTGCCCTCTTGCGCTCTCCACCGCACATAGCCAGGTATACCCGGCTCATCTGGTACCGTGCTGAGCCAGGCATCTAGTCTTATACAGTATATATATATGAAAATTATTTCACGAAAGTAACACGTGAAAAATATTTATGATAAATAAAACCACGAAGGAAAGGAAACACAGAGTGGTGCTCAAGCGCTTTCGTCTAATGACATCCTCAGGAACACTGAAGTAAATATAGAATTCAAGACTATATATAGGTTACAAAAAAAAATATATATATATATATACAGGGCGTCCCAAAAAATGTATACACACTTTAACAGCTGATAGCTCAATTGATGTTTCTTTCTTTCCAAGTTAAACCCATTAGAATTAATAATGGCAGTCAGACTAAGCTTTGAACAAAGGAAATTCATTCTAAAATGCTACTGGAAGTGTGAAAACGCAGTTGAAGTGCAAAGACAGTTTAGGAGGGAGTTTCAAACAGATCCACCAACGCGACTTACCATCACTCGAATTAGAGATAAGTTTGAAGCTGATGGAACTGTTCAGAATGTCCACAAGAAGCGTTCCGGAAGACCACGGACATCGACAAGCCCCACAAAGCAAGAAAGAGTACTGGAAACGTATCACCAAAGTCCAAGAAAATCTGTGCGGCAAGCGAGTCGTGAGGTAGGAATTTCAGAATCGTCTGTCCAACGCATTTTGAAGCGCTGTCAATGGAAAAGTTACATTCCAAGATTAGTCCATGCTATTAATGAAGATGATCCGGACCGAAGAGTGGAGTATTGCGAGTGGTACTTGGCACGATGTGGATGTGGATTGGACGAAGGGGTTTCGTAGAATACCCTCCGCGTTCACCAGACCTCACACCACTAGACTTTTTTTTATGGGGATACTTAAAAGACAAAGTCTACGCTATAAAACCTGCAACAGTCGCTGAATTGAGAGCAGCCATTGAACGAGAATGCACACAAATACCAAACGAAATGTTTCGTGATGTTTGCGATTCCATTGCTTCGCGTTATCAGCAGTGCCTGGACCAGAACGGACGTCAGTTTGAAAACAGGCGTTGACAAAACAATTAAATAATGTCTGTAGATTCTATTACAATTTGAAAATGAAATGTATTTTAATAAACACTGCCTTTATAAGTATTTAAAGTGTGTATACATTTTTTGGGACGCCCTGTATATATAATAAATATAGAACTAAAAATTGTGGGAGGAGCATACAAATTTGTAAGGGAAAACTACCAATTTTAGCACTTTGCCCGAATTCAACACAAGATCAAATGGATTGTTTACAACCAATTTTATAGATAATGCCTGAATGATATATAGGTCACAGAAAAATAAAATAAAATAAAAAATAAATGAATAAATAAAAAAATAAAAAAATAAAAATAACAAATAACTTGGAAAAAAAATTGTAAGAAGAGCATACAAATTTATAAGGGAAAATTACCAAAGTTTTAGCACTCTGCCCTTCTTGGCTAAATCCGTTCTGAACGAATTCAAAACAACGGGATCGAGTTGAAAAAGACCTTTGCTCATGTTAAAGTTATTTGTAAGTTGGATAATAGCAGACTCAGGAATATTTCTATTAACAATGTTGCTAGAGTGAAACAAAACTGAAGCATTATTCCAATCACTATAATTGGATAGCTCTGACAAATGGACAAAAAGGGCACTGGACGACTGTCCCGTTCTAACGGAATATTGATGCTGTTTTACACGCGTGTGCAAATCCTTTCCCGTCTGACCAATGTAAAAGGAATCACATTGTTTACAATCAATTTTATAGATAATGCCTGAATTATTCGTAGGGCTATTTTTTACTCTGGTATTTTTCACAATATTGTTATATGAAAATACTACATTAATATCCAACAGTTTAAGCACATTAGCAATGCCTAAAAAGCCCGGGAAAAATGGAAGTACTAAAATATTCTTTGACAAAGTGCGAGTGCTATTATTCACACGATAGAAGGTTCGTTTTGCCTTGTTAAGACAAGATTCCATAAACGCAGGTGGGTAGCACAGATCAATACCGTTGATTTTTTCCAATTCGGCATCGATGTATTCCTGACTGGCGATCCTAAGAGCGAGGAGAAACATTGAAGAATATATGGCCTTCTTAATTGGGATGTCATGTCCAGAGTAAAAGTGTACGTAGGACAAATTGATTGTTTTTTTCCGATAGATACTAAACTTTAAACCTGAGCTTTCCCTATGTACACGCACATCCAAAAACGGGATTGAGTTGTCTTGTTCCACTTCTAAAGTAAACTTAATGGAGGGGACTTGATCATTTAACTGAAGGAGGAAGTCATCCAGGTCACGATTCATATAATGAACACCACGCGTTCCTTCGGCTTGCTGTTCCCTCTCTTGTCTCCGTTTGTGTCCGTGTTTTCTTCTACATTAATGAAGGGGCATGCAATTCGTATCCGACGAAAGTTTCTTACTAATTGTCTAGAGGAGCAGGTCCTTCCCAAGTCCCTCCTTCCGATTCGCCTCAGACAAATTGACGACCATCCGTTCAACAACTTCAGCAGATTAATTTTAAAGAAACATATTAAGTCACCAGACAAAATGAGTGGTTCGCCTTCAAAAATTTAAGCATTGCCAAACGTAATTTTGTGACCGTTATTCCCCAACCGTGGATCCAACCTTTGTTTGATGAAATTTACAACGAGTTGCGTCGGAGAACTTCTTCACTTCATAAAATTTTGGATCGTAAAATTAAAAGTCTCATTCGAAATAGTCAGTGGAGTAAAAAAAGCAAGCTCAAAATGTGTTTTGAACCTTTCTTCGAAAAACATTAGTGACGATGCAAAAAGTGCCCTTGGATTTGGTATGTCCTTTTTTTATTGTTAAAAAACCTTCTGCTTTACAAATTTGTTATAGTCTTGCTTGTTTTGAAAAACAGTGTAATCTTCCTCAGTCTTTGGTTAACATAGTTAAAGGCCTTGTCTATAGTGCTGCGAATAGTACTTACGAAAATAACTTTCCTAAACGTTTTCGCAATAGCCTCTCACAATTAAAAAAAAAAAGATGGTGAGCTCCATATTACCAAAGCAGACAAGGCTAACACCATAGTTATTATGGACAAAATGGACTACATTAGAAAGATGAACGAGCTGCTCCAGGACCCCGCCACATACAGAAAACTTAGGAAGAACCCGCAGGATGACGTCATCAAATCATTCAATAGTGGCTTGAAACGCATTCTTAAAGATCATAAGGACTTAATTCCGCTTTTCATGTCCACTTCACCTTCTCTTCCCTACCTTTACGGTCTAATTAAAACCCACAAACCTGGCAACCCTATGCGCCCTATTATTAGCTCGGTGGGCTCTATTACCTATAAACTCTCCAAATGGCTTGTCAAAGTCTTGTCCCCCATTATCAGAACTATCTCTGATTCACATGTAAAAAATTCCACGGATCTTACTGAAAAATTGAATAATGTACGCACTGAAACCAACGATAGATTGATCAGTTTTGACGTTTGTTCATTGTTTACAAAAGTGCCGATTGACGATATGCTAGACTTTCTCTCCCGAGAATTACATAAGTACGACCTGCCACTACCTACACACATCGTTTTGGAACTTATTAAGCTTTGCATCAAAGAGTGTAAATTCACTTTCAATAGCGAGTATTATTTATCAACAGGTTTTTGGGATGGTCATGGGCAACCCCTTGCCGCCCCTCCTCTCCAATATTTATATGGAGTTTTTCGAAATTACTTACATTCCGAGAATCCTGGGGGTTGGCATCCCATGGTTGCGGTACGTCGACGATATTTTGTGTATCTGACCAATGAATCGTGACCTGGATGATTTCCTCCTTCAGTTAAATGACCAAGTCCCCTCTATTAAGTTTACTTTAGAAGTGGAACAAGACAACTCAATCCCGTTTTTGGATGTGCGTGTACATAGGGAAAGCCCAGGTTTTAAGTTTAGTATCTATTGGAAAAAAAAAACAATTTGTCCTACGTACACTTTTACTCTGGACATGACACCCCCATTAAGAAGGCCATATTTTCTTCAATGTTTCTCCGCGCTCTTAGGATCGCCAGTCCGGAATACATCGATGCCGAATTGGAAAAAATCAACGGTATTGGAAGTGATCTGTGCTACCCACCTGCGTTTATGGAATCTTGTCTTAACAAAGCAAAACGAACCTTCTATCGTGTGAATAATAACACTCGCACTTTGTCAAAGAATATTTTATTTTTCCCGGGTTTTTTAGGCATTGCTAATGCACTTACACTGTTGGATATTAATGTAGTATTTTCATATAACAATATTGTGAAAAATATCATAGTAAAACATAGCCCTACCAATAATTCAGGCATTATCTATAAAATTGGTTGTAAACAGCAAAGGTCTTTTTCAACTCGATCCCGTTGTTTTGAATTCGTTCGGAACGGATTTAGATAAGAAGGGCAGAGTGCTAAAACTTTTGTAATTTTCCCTTATAAATTTGTATGCTACTCTTACAATTTTTTTTCAAGTTATTTTTATTTTATTTTTTTTATTTATTTATTTATTTATTTATTTTTTATTTTTTTTGTGACCTATATATCATTCAGGCATTATCTATGAAATTGGTTGTAAACAATCCATTTGATCTTGTGTTGAATTCGGGCAAAGTGCTAAAATTGGTAGTTTTCCTTACAAATTTGTATGCTCCTCCCACAATTTTTATTTCTATATTTATTATATATATATATATATATATTTTTTTTTTGTAACCTATATATAGTCTTGAACTCTATTTACTTCAGTGTTCCTGAGGATGTCATTAGACGAAAGCGCTTGAGCACCCACTCTGTGTTTCACTTCCTTCATGGTTTTATTCATCATATATATATATATATATAATGATACACACAGACCGTGCATGGAACAAGAAACTCTTCTGGGAAAATTAAATCCATTATAGTCCGAATAAGTAATGGTAAATAACAAACACTATAGTTTTTCGTTTTCATGATGTTAGCCTGACGTGGGCAGTGGGTCACTCGCAAAGAGGCCCCAAAAATATAGCTTCCCTCACCAGCTATCTGCAAAGTAGATAGGATTCAGCTTTGGGACAGGATCTAGGGGTTACAGCTACACCTAGCCTACTATATCCAGAACATCAATGTAAGCGAAAGACTCGTTGCATTCGCGTCGGATTGAATATTAGGGCGGCTTGTTTTTACACTTTTTTCGATATTTGATTGGGGGTAGTGCGGAAAAGTTGCGATTTGGAGAAAATAAAGTGTGTAAAATTTTTTTGATCTACGTCAATACCTTCCGGTGGCGGCGAGTCCTTAAAAATCGAAAAATAGGCCTAACGGGGTAGATTGGAAAATGGTTTTAAAGACTTACAAAATAAACAATAAAAATTTCAGCACAATCTGTTAATAACTTCCGGTGGCGTCTTAGCCGTTAAAATATCCAAAATATTGATTTAAAGCAAGTTTTAACAAGATGTTATACAAATGTTAATTCCGGTATATTTCTGTGCAAACAACCCTGAGAACACTATTATAGGCTTGAATAAATTAATAGCAGTCATTGAACAATGAACATTATATAAAAATTATATAAAATTATATAAAATTTGTAAGTGTTTTTAGGCCTATTTTTCGATTTTTAAGGACTCGCCGCCACCGGAAGGTATTGACGTAGCTCAAAAAAATTTTACACACTTTATTTTCTCTCCAAATCGCAACTTTTCCGCACTACCCCCAATCAAATATCGAAAAAAGTGTAAAAACGAGCCGCCCTATTGAATATATCAAAGAAAAAGGGGTAACTATTGTATTTTTAGCCAAAAACCAAAACTTAAACCTCAATTGGCAAAATTGAACGTCCACTTTTCAAGGCACATAACATGTCCGTTTCATGATGGGATGAACTCAGAATGGTCCCCTGGGGCTCTTTCATGATACACACAGACCATGCATAGAACAAGGAACTCTTCTGGGAAAATTCGGACTATAGTGGATTTAATTTTCCCAGAAGAGTTCCTTGTTCCATGCACGGTATGCGTGTATCATGAAAGAGCCTCAGGGGACCATTCTGAGTTCAATCCCATATATATATATATATATATATATATATATATATATATATATGATGAATAAAACCACGAAGGAAAAAAGAAACACAAAGGGGTGCTCAAGCGCTTTCGTCTAATGACATCCTCAGGAACACTGGAGTGAAAGGACAGATCAAGGCAATATATAGGTTACAAAAATAAACATACATACATACATATTCATATATATATACATATATATATATATATATATATATATACATATACATATATATA
>JAJOZX010009384.1:27500-115000 GCA_023014485.1 Bathynomus jamesi | reverse complement strand
AGGATGTCATTAGACGAAAGCGCTTGAGCACCCCTTTGTGTTTCTTTTTTCCTTCGTGGTTTTATTCATCATAAATACTTTTCACGTGTCACTTTCGTGAAATAATTTTTCATATATATATATATAATATATATATATATATATATATATATATATATATATAGTTAAGAACTAAATGAAGAGAAGAAATGTTGAAGCTGAAAGTAAACAAAATAACGAGGAAAGAGTCACTGTTTTTAAAGGTAAAATAGTATTTTCGTTACCTTATTTCGGTTTACAATCTGAAAAACTTAAAAAAAAAAAAAAAAGAGTTGAAGTCGTTGTTACTATCTTATTATCCTCAAATTAACTTCCATATTATTTTAAACAACCAACTTAAACTTGGATCATTGTTCAAATTCAAAGACCAACTAACCGCCGATATAAGCTCGTCAAATGTTTATCGCGGGAGTTTCGGGCAGAAGCCCCTCTGGAAGATATATCCTTTTTGGCTGCTTTCTGGGTTTAGGTGAAAGACTCCAATTGCTTATTAGTTCTGTTGTACGTGCAGTAGTAACGTATCATACGTGGGTGACTCAAAACGTACGCTTCATTCATGAACTTCTATGCAGCATATGGGATAGTCCGTAAGAATTGGTCCTCTCCGATTTTAGACTACGTCTGGAGTGTGCTTGTGCAGGTTCTATGAAAAACTTTGACATCCTGAAAATAGTGAGTGATTTATTTGGGTCAATATGTATTAAATGACATGGGCTGGAAACTGTAAATCAAAATAACTTTTTATAAGGTAGTTTTAGTCGCTTTATTCAAATTTGTCACTCATTTTTTGTGCAAACTAGTGTAGAAAATAATATATATATATAGGGTGAACCAAAAGTAGGTGGACAGTAGGTTGAATAGGGTTTGTGTTATATTATAACTATGGTGTTCATTATAACTATGGTGTTTGTGTTATATTATATTAAATATTATAACTAAATTTATTTAAATTTAATTTTTTTTCTTTTCAGATAGTTCAGAGAACCCATAATGGCAAATAATCTAAATACTGATGCCAGAAAATGGGTGTTAAAAGAGTATTGGAAATCTCAAAATACTGAAACTGTTAGAACAAAATGGGTTGAAACATTTGGTACTCAAGCCCCAAAGAGACAAACCATTTACCGCATTCGTGACAAATTGATGCCACTGGCTCAATTCTTAATGCCCCAAGAACTGGTCGACCCAAAACAGTTTGCACAGAGGACAATAAGCAACTTGTTGCCGAAGCATTTGTTCACAGTCCCAAAAAGTCCACCAGAAGAGCCTCAGCAGAACTGGACATTTCACAAACCTCTATTATACGAATTCTGAAATCTATTGGGTTGAAAGCTTATCGTCCACGGCTAATTCATGGCTTATTGGAGGATGACCCAGACAGGCGGCTGCAATTTAGTGAGATCATGCTGAACGAAATTGAAGGAAATCCAATAATTTTAGATAACATTGTGTGGACCGATGAGGCTTCTTTCAAATTATCAGGTCATGTTAACCGACATAATTGTGTTTACTGGTATAGTGAGAACATGCATTTAACATTAGAACAGTCACAGGTGATAAGTATCTCGAAATTCTAATGAATGAAGTTGTTCCACACTTACAACAACAGCCTAATTCACATGACCTCTATTTCCAACAAGATGGGGCCCCTCCACATTATTCAAGAGCAGTCCGTGAGTATCTTGATGAAACATTTCCCGAGAAATGGATCGGCCGAAGAGGTCCAATTGAATGGCCTGCACGTTCACCTGACTTTACCCCAATGGATTTTTTTCTTTTGGGGAGTACTCAAGGACAAAGTTTATAGTCGAAAACCACGAAGTGTTGGTGATTTGCAAAATTACATCAGAGATACATTTCAAGAAATTAATGCACAAAGAAACTTGTGCAAAAATGTTTGTCGAAGTGTGAAAGGTAGACTTCAAAGCTGTGTAAATTGTGATGGACAGCAATTTGAACACCTGCGTTGATAAAATTTTCAGTGCTTTTGTATTGTATTGGTATAAGTTAATTTTTTTTATTATTTTGTATTATAGTATACAAAAAAATTAAATATAATTGTATATGTATTCTCAAAATAAACGTTATCATTTACTGTCCACCTACTTTTGGTTCACCCGTGTATATGTATATATATATATATATATATATTTAGTGTATTTGTAGTCGGGGGTGGTATGACGTCGTTACTCTGCAACTTAGTTTGTTGGTTTCTGTTCTGGCTATTTTTTTTTCTAATTGGATTCAGTTTGGTGGCGTTTGTGACAGAATTATGACGTGCCGTTCGTGTGGTTTCGAATTTGAGAACTTAATTGATTAATTGAATGCCCGGTTAGGTCAACTGTACGCCCTTGATGATTGGTTAGGTTAAGTCGTGATATTTTCGTTAGTTTAAATGAAAATCACAAGAGCAAACTTTTCTGGTTAATTTTGAGGTGTTTTGCACGTTTCCTGTGGTAATGCGTCGTTTACGAGATCTCGTAATATGAACATGTTAGGTTATGCTTTATTGTATAAAATGTAGTCAAAAATACATTTTTCAAGTGTATTTTGGTGTACTTTGTTCGAATATGATCTTCATTTCTTGTGCAAATGAACAGAAATAGTTGTCATTGCATGGCCCAAACACGTATTTCTGTTCATTTGCACAAGAAATGGTTATATTTGAACAGAGCACACCAAAATACACTAGAAAAAGGTATTTTTGAATTCAACTTCATGCCGTCATTTTCTGCATAATGACGTTCATTTGATTTGTATATTCTTGAATCCTTTTATGTTAACAAATTAAAACCTACATTAAATGAAAATTTTAATTTTAAGTTAAATTTTGTATGTTAAATGGCTTTAGGTTTAATTGTACAGGGTGAGCAATAATTCTGGGCACCCCCTCAAAATAAGATAATGTACATGAAAGAATTTATTACATATTAACACTTTTAATTTTTAATTTAACAAAAAATTGTTAAAATGCGAAAAAGTAGGTGCGTAAATACGAGATGTAAAAATCGTGTAAATATTTTGAGGGGATGCCCGGACTGGATCTTTTCCGAATGAACGACCCCCACGGGATTTAGCTGAAAATTTGTATACTAATAAGTTTTTATATTCTAATAACGAAAATGACATTATTTTCCTGGAGAAATATGCGCAACATACGAAAAAAATTGCATTTATATGCGTACTAGTTTGCATGGCGCATGACCGTTATCTAGTTTACACGCCCGGATACGGGGTTGCTTGTGGTCCCCGGTCTATCGAATGCCCGGTTAGGTCAACTGTACGCCCTTGACGATTGGTTAGGTTAAATAGTGTTGTTTTCGTTAAAACTAACAAATATCATGACTTAACCTAACCAATCGTCAAGGGCATTCAATTGACCGTAGACAACTCGCAAGTAGATAGATCACAGCACTGCATTATTATATGCTCACACTACAACAATAATAACACTGCCCAACACCAATTTTGCTGATTTAATTCTAACGCCTGTTTTTAGGTAACTTTGGTGTGCTGATTTCAAAAATCACCTTAGTTTTTGCCTATCACGTCAGGTTTTCGAGCAATCAAATACGGATATTTTGGAGATATCGCATTTTGGCAGGGTTATGCCCAATTTTTTTCTTTTCAAAAAATAAGTTTTTACATACTCAGAATCAGCATGGAAAAGTAAACAATTGTGCAGGGAGTGAACTTTAATATACAATGGTAATATTGACACATAGTGATTAAAAGTGTTTAAATAGCAAAAAATGAATCCATGATCATGACGTCACGCTCACACCTGGGGAAATCACAGATACCCAAGTTTAATATGTTGTACATGACCTTTAGATTTAATGCACAGATTTGCGTATTCCACAGATAAAATTTTAACAGCAAAACAGCTGTTAACAGGTCTCAAAAATCATCAATTTTGATAAGCCCCCTTCATGGATCACCCAAAATAGGCATATTGCATTGCACGAAAACCTGATGTGATGGACAAAATCTAAGGTGATTTTTTAAATCAGCACATCAATATTATCCAGAAACAGGTCTTAGAATTAAATCGGCAGCAAAAAAATTTTTTTTTTGTTGGGCAGTGTAATCAAACTAAACTAGGTCTAAGCAAGCAACAAATAAACATTAATAACAAAAATTACTGTTTATGCGAGTTCGTATGGAGAAAAAGTTATGCAAATGAAGATTTATTTATTGAAATAATATTAAATAGTGCAAATTTTAATAAATGATATTATCTACGTTTTATTTTGTAAAACCCACTACATAACTCTACATAATTTAGATAACGGTCATGCGCCATGCAAACTAGTACGCATATAAATGCAATTTTTTTCAAGGAAAATGTAATTTTCGTTATTAGAATATAAAAATTTATTAATATACAAATCCCCCAGACTTTTTTCCCACCCTGTATTTTAATCTATTTTAATAGTTTTAGCACTGATAGAGATTTATCTCAACGTTTGCAAACGGAAGAGAAAATATTGAATATGTTTGAGAGCGAATGAGAGAGCATGATAAGTATGACTACTCGTTTAGTTATAGGTGAGGTCGTAACTACAGTAGTGATGTACCGATTCCAAATTTTAGCCGATACCGTTGCCGATTCTTTGCCTATATTTTAAAAAATCAATTCCCTTCGTAAATTTCACTAATCTAATATGAACTTTCAATTTTCATATTTTTACATTGAAATTTGTTTAAATGCTTTTCCTTAGCTCATTCCACAATACAAAGTACAGGGAGTCCTCGTTATTCATATATCATTTTTTTTTTACACCTAAAATTCATTATTCGTATACGATCCTCGCTTATATCTTATAGGTATACGAAAGCGGCCGTCCTGCCGCCAGCCAGGACAGCCGCTTTCGGTTGAAAACTGCTACCAGCGCCCCCTACGCCACCTACTGCGCACGCGCGCCGCTGGACGCCATTTTCTTCCTGCCCTGCGACTGTTCGCGTGTGAAGTGTTAATACAGTGAATTCGCACAAAATTTCATGCGTAATACCTCCTAAATTTTGCAAATTTTTGGAACAGTTTCTACGGCAGGAGAGACTTGTTCATCGGAGATGGACTTCATCTTAATGACGTTGGAGCTGCGCGCTTAGGAAGACTATTTCATAATACTGTGTCTTCTTTTCAGGCTGCCGTAACTCGAATGGTCCCGGCGTAATTTCTTTAGGTTTCCCTTCCGTGCGCGAAGGTATCGCGGTTTTAACAAACAATTTGAAGGTTCTATCCTTAAAGCTCGTAACCTACGAAAATAAAAAAAAAATTTAATTGCTTGCAAACACTGATTTAACTGCAATAAATGAATCATGGATTAGCAGTGAAACACGTGACTTTGTAGGAGAGTATCGAATTATGTTATAGACTTTTTAACAGAATAGGTAGGCGAGGAGGTGGTGGTATGCTGTATATCAAAGATAATATTGCGAACTCTATAGAATTAAAGCACAGAATTCCAGAACCGATAGATTTGACTAAAGCTGAACTTAAATTGAACGATTTCAAACTTGTTGCCGTTATATATAAGCCCCCTAATCAAACAGCTGATGCGGACGAAGCGTTATATCGTGAACTAGAGAGAATAATAGGGAGTGAGCAGGCCTTAATTATGGAAGACTCTAATTGCACTAACGTGAATTACGATAATGTAGGGAGTCGCGGAAGGTAATCGTTTAGTTAATTTTCTTGAGGATAGCTTTCTTATTCTAAAGGTTGGGGAACCTACGAGGTTGGCCAGCATTATAGATTTGGTAATAACTACGGATGATAGGCTTATCACTGATCTCCAAGTAATAGAACCGTTAAGCAATAGTTATCACAATATGGTAAAGTTTGTCCTCTCAGTAAGTCACTCGAAACCAGTTAACTCGACTAAAACTCCTAACTTACAGCCCGCGGACTTTTGTAAATTTAAAAATGAATTGTCACACGTCAATTGGGAAAACGTAATGGGGACCTCCAACGCAAAAAATAATGTAGGATTCGTTTGAAACAGTATTTAGGACTACAAATGAGGAATGTGTACCGTACAAGATTAAGCGTGCTAAAGTAAAGAACAAGCTCTTGTGGTTTACTTCTAGAGTAGGAGATATTATAAAGAGTAGAGATAGGGATTATAGGCCACATAAGTGCGATAAAGATAATTTGTGGTTACGAAACAACTCTATATCTTTAAGGCATGAAGCGAAAAGCGTAATAAAAAAGTCTAAGCGCGATTTTGAAACTTTCATAGCTCGTGACGGCAAAGAAAACCCCAAACGACTTTCAATACGTCAATAATTCAATAATAGGAACCCAGTTAAGTGTGTTTTGGGACCGTTGAAAAATTCTGACGGAGAGCTAGTTTCTGAAAACAAGCAAATGGTTACTCTGCTAAACTAATTTTTTACGTCAAATTTACAATAGATGTAACGAATATCCCTACGGTCGTAGACATAATACCTTTCGATAATGGTAATACTTTATATAATATTGTGGTGAGTGAAAGGGAGGTACTGCACTATATTTGTAAAATGAAAATGCTTAAATCACCGGGGCCGGATTCCATATATCCCATACAACTAAAAGAATTAAAAAGCATTGCTGTGCCGCTAACAAAAATTTTTAATGCGTCTGTTTCTGAGGGGTGGGTACCAGATAATTTAAAGTTTGCAAATGTAACACCCTTTTTAAGAAGCGATAAAGGTGTGGAGAGAAATTATAGGCCAATCAGTTTAACGTCTACTGTAGGTAAGCTACTGGAATCAATAATTAGGGAGTATATGGTCGAACACTTAGAATTGCATAACTTGATTAGAAATACGCAGCTCAGTTTTAGACGAAACAAATCTTGCTTAACTAATCTTTTAGAATTTTTCCAAAGCGTGGTTGAAGTTTACGATAGTTATCGGGCGGTAGATGTAGTGTATTTAGATTTTCAAAAAGCGTTTGACACCAAATCGCACGAAAGACTCGTTAAAAAAACTAAGGCTCATGGAATCGGGGGTGTAGTAATAAATTGGCTAGAAGAGTGGTTGCGAGGTAGGAAACAGAGGGTGGTCGTTGATGGAGCGGAGTCGTCTTGGGCTGAATGTAGCGAGCGGCATTCCTCAGGGTTCGGTATTGGGCCCCTTGCTTTTTTGTATATATTGTATATTAACGATTTAGATGTCGGCCTAGTCAGTAGTTTCGAAGTTTGCGGATGACACACGAAGTTGGGTGGTAGGGCGATAAATGACGAAGATAGAGGTAAAATCCAGGAAGATTTCAATAAAATCGTTGATTGGTCGGTCACATGGCAAATGAAATTTAACGTTGATAAGTGCAAAATTTACATATAGGTTCGCGTAACGGTAATTTTGTGTATAGTATGTCAGGGAAGGAGTTGGCAAGCGTAGATCAGGAAAAAGATTTAGGAGTTATAGTCACTGGTGATTTGAAAGTAGCGAAAAAAGTACAGCAGCGGTCAATAAGGCGAACAAAGTACTAGGTTTTATAGCTAGGAATTTTGAGTACAAATCGTGCGATATTATTGTTCTTTATAAATCATTAGTTAGACCCCATTTGGAGTACGCGATCCAATTTTGGAATCCGCATATGCGAAAACATAGACAAAATGGAGAGAGTTCAAAGACGAGCAACTCAGATATTCCGTCGCTTAGGTCAAAGTCGTACGAGGATAGGCTTAAGGAGTTATAATTGACTACACTCCAGACTAGGAGGCTAAGGGGTATCTAATCCGGGTTTTTAAAATTATGAATGGGTCGATAACGTAAATAGAGAGCTTTTACGAAATAGCACAATATAGTAGAACTAGAAATAACGGGTGTAAGTTGATAAGCAGAAGGTTCGAGACAGCAGTTGCCAAAACCTTTTTACGTATAGAATAGTAAATAGCTGGAATAGTTTGCCGGTAGAAGTAATTAGTAGCACGTCTATAAATATATTTAAAAATCGATTAGACGCATATGTTGATAGATTGGGTATAGTTTAAGGTAGTAAAATTAAGGCCTTTTGGTTCGGAACCCACGTAAAATTGTAGGTCCCCTCCGCCACCACGGAGGACATAGGCAATATACAATTACAAACAGTTAGGTAGACCAGTCATGATCGGATCCTAGGGTCTTTGTTGGTCTGAAACATTATAACATTATAAACTATCATGAGCTGTACGTCTCCAAGAAAAACATGTCATCTAGTCACCACTTCACGCCTTCTTCCAGCCACCAACTACCTCTCCAAGCACCAGCAAGGAGCGAGCCATCAAAGGTCACCCTGAGACACCACTTCAGTCGTTCAAGTCGGCTGAGTCGCTCGTGAAGTAAATACAGTACCTCCAAAGCTCCACATTCCTCCAGTATAAACCATTGGATTACAGTGAGTACAGTACTTTATTTAACAAGGTTTATTTTTTACTATGATTAGTGTGTGTTTCTGTGCTTATTTCATATTAACCAGCAAAATACATATTTCACCTAACTTGACCGATTAGGAACCGAACCTCCTCGTATTACTGTACATTGATTTTTAATAAAAATTGCCTCGTTATTCGGATAATCGTTATACGTATGAAATTTTAGGAACGTAGCCCATACGAATAACAGTCCCTGTACCTGAATTTGTTACTCGTATACTATAGCTAAAATGATGATAAAAAGTTTTATTACTCGATAATAAATGACTCATAAATTGAATACCAATATTTAAAGTAATTGGTTTTTCTTATGTTGAAGGTTTTTTCTTTCTTCAACAATGTCAACACCCACAATTTTTCACTAAAATTTCAAGTCCCTGGTGGTCAATTTGAATAAAAAATTGGAAATATAATTTGGGTTTATAAAATTAATAAAATACTTAAAATAAAGTCAACATAAGATATTTAAATATATAAATTATAAAAGTATAACTTAATCTAGAATTATTAATATGGAGTAGGAGATTACAATGGTTTATAATAGAGATTTGGTTACAGAAAATGTAAATTTATAGGCAACTTAACTTAAGCTTTGCCTTTTTTGTGAATATAAAATATTTTTATATAATTTCACTTTGAAATGAATACGAATTATCATAAATAGCGTCTTTTCTCTTCAATTTTCTATAAATATAGATGTTTTGTAATGAAAATTTTTAAATTTCAAAGAATCAGCGAGAGAATCGGCTAAATTTGGCCGATGCCCCAAAAATGGCCGATTCTGCCGATGCCGATTAATCGGTACACCACTAGTCGTAACCCTCGTGTTATGAACGCAGGTTACGCTATAAATTGGTTTAAATTAGTCAAGTTAGCTCAGGTTTGGTTAGATTAAATTAGTTTAGATTGATTTTCTTTTCAGATGGTGTGAAGATAACGTGTTCTGATCGAAGTCCCAATAAAAGTAGTGGTATATGAAAATCCCATAGTTAATAAATTTTAAGCAGTATCTGAATGAATATCTAGTTCACACATATTTTTTTAAGTGGTGAAATTATGGCGTATGTCATACAAAAAGTAAATAAAACAATTAATCTATAAAGCGTTTTTCCTGTGCTTCATTTGAAGGAAATAAGCTGCCCAGCTGTAGGTTGGAACTATCTCGCTCCCCGACTATCTCGCTCCCCCGACTCCCCATTTTCCTAGTTCAATTTGAGTTAAAATCCCTCCACCCTTTACGTTATCCTTTCGAGTCGGATCTCGCTCACCAATTTTTACTTTCTATAAGTAACACGGAAATGGCTAATAAATTTCTACAACACTGCAATTTCTGCAGCAATGCAACAAATTATTTTAAAGCAATTAGATGTGATCTCTGCCAATTCCTTTTTGACTTCAACTGTCTGAAATGGAAAGATGATAATATCCATTTCACAGCAAGTGCCAAGCACTGAATGGAGTGAAATACTTTTGCGAAAGATGTACGAGTGAAATAAAATAATTTACGGTTTATAGAGCAGAAAGATATTATAGTGAAAAAGCCAAAGAGGAAACTGCGAGTAACGTGCAGAGAAAAGCAGAAGAGGAAACGAAGCAGAATTAAAAAGAATACCCCCACACAAAGAGGGCGAGAATATGAATGTAACAGAGGCACAAAAATTAACATAAGAAGTTCAAATGGAGGACACGAGCGTAGATAGCAAGAAGGCAACAACGAAAATAGACTGACCTTATTTCCAAATAAGGAGTTGAAACAGCCATCAAAAACAAAGGCCTCTAGTAAAACTGGGGAAGGAACTGTATGCGGATAAGCCTCATACAGCTTATCCGCATACAGCCTCATACAGCACATGCAGTCGACAGTTCGGAAACCCTGAGCCAAACCGTTTCCTGACAAGATGCCAGAGGAGGATCATAGGGCTAAAAAAACACGCGACACTGAAGGATAATTTAATTTGGAATGCACAAGGGGCAACGCAAAACTTAGAACATAAATATTGTCCCGGCTAATATTCAAGGGCTTTTTCATACAGGAAGGTGGGCCAAGCGCAAATGGCCGCAGTAACGCCCCTCCTAGAGAGGAAGAGGAGGCAAAATCAAGGTTCAGGGTTTTCGAGATGCCTGGACACTGCATTTGAAAGATTGGAGGTCATAAACGGGGGAAAAGATGGTCTGAAGAAGATTGTTCCAGAGTTCACCGGTTCAGTAGATGAAGGATTGAAAATATCGATTAACCCTTGCCTTCGAGAGTCAGACAGGAAAGAAATGAGTGTGTCGAAAGTCTGGTACTGCGTGCTCTCCGTGAAGGAGGAGGTGTACAGTTAGATAGTTCAGAAGAGTAATGTTAGTTATAATAGCGATATATAAAGAGAGTGAGGCAACATTGCGGCGAAGAGAGGGAGATTGAAGACAGTAAGAGGCGGAGAACTGATGAGACGAGAAGCCTTTGATTCCACCCGGGCAAGTGGATGGTTACAACCAGTGTTGGGAGTAACGGCGTTACGTAACGCAGTTACTTATTTGGTAACTGTAACGCCGTTATTTTATTTATATTGTAACGAAATTGGTAACGCCGTTACATTTCATTCCATTTTCAGTCGCTATTTTTTGTATCCTCAACTTGGAAACGTGTATGAATGAAAATGGCTTCACACTAAACGTGTGCAAACATGTTTGAACACAACACTTGTGACACTGAGTGATTCAACATGTGGACAGACTGTCCTTAAAAAGGACATTTTTGAAAAATTTGTTTTTCTGAAATGTAAGTCTTCCTGAAAGACATCAGCAGTAATTTTAAGATTTGTTTTTCTTATTATATGAATAATCCATTAATCCTTTAGGCATTTTGTAACTTTTTATTTACTATTTATTTTAGTGTATTCTGTTCAATATTTTCGCTTTTGTAATACTCAGTGCAAAGAGCAATTTTATTTTAAATTTTTAGTTTTTTATTTAAGATATTGATCGCTATTAATATTATTTCAGATGGTAAAATTGTTAAATTGTATTGCTTATTATTTATGTCTAAAATCAGGTTTGTTTCATTGTATTAAATATCTGACCTTAATTAAATATTTGCTCGATATTCAGATTTGTATAATTACAATGTAGATATATCATAGCAATGTAGATGTATCATATTCTTATTACAAAAGTAAGGTAACTGTAACGCATTATTTTTCCATAAAAGTAACTGTAGCGGTAATGACGTTACTTTATATTGCAAGTAACGGTAATGCCGTTACTTTAAAAAAGTAATTCGCCCAACACTGGTTACAACTTACTACGAGCTGATAGCACTGCGAGACGTGGAACTTTTAGCAGTAAAAATAGAAAAACTAAACGTGGTACCTATGGTCATCTACACACATCCGAACACTAACTGCAAAACTCTCAGATGCCATTGCTAATATCAGAAACGTAATAATCCTTAAACTCTCCATCCCCAATATATTGTAATACTAAAAATGGAAGAAATGGATGAACTAGAAAAAAAAATTAAAAAAAAATAATTCGAAGAAATTTCGCAGCCTACATTGATGGTTGCAAAGAATTCAGCTACTGGGAAAGACTTTGTAAATTGAATCTATATTCACTGGAAAGAAGAAGAGATACCATAATTTAACACGTGGAAAATAATGGAAAAAAACTGGTACCTAACCTCAAGCTGAACCCAGTAACCACCCAAACAGTGGAAATAGGAAAGGTAGAATGTGCAGTGTTCCCAAATTAAAGGCCTGACAAAGGACACCCTCAACACTGAAGGAAAATAGCTTGGTTGTCATGGGCCAAGACACTTTAACCAACTCCCAAAGGACCTCAGGAACGTCACAGGGGTCAAAGTTGGTCTTCAAAAGAAAACTAGATATCCGGCTCAGGACGGTACCAGATGAGCCGGGATTGCCTGGCTATATGCGATGGAGATAGCAAGAAAGCTACTTGTTCCTCCATCACGCCAGACCTAGAGGTGAGGCCACCAGCTTGACCTTCGCGTGAAGAGACCGACGCAAGGAATTGCTACGAGGTTACAAGATATATATATGAATTAAAACGAAAATGTTTATTGGCACACGATTAGCCCATATGCAAATATTAATAATACAAACTAACAATACGGTAGCAAACAATGATTGCACCCCCCTCCCACTGCACAGGTGAAACTAATAGAGGTGCAAAAACTGATTGTTGCATCTTTTAGACAATTTAATTCTACGTCTAAACAAAACCACTCAATAGTTGGTGTTGCCTCCTTGTGCTTGGCGGACGGCTTCAAGTCAGCAAGGGTAGGTGGTGAAGAGAGACTCGAAAAGTTGTGTCGTCCTCGATTTCGGGGGATTAGTTTCGAGGTGCTGCTTCATGGTCCGGCGGCAGAATCGTTCAGGATCCATTCTGAAAGACCGAGTGGAATCCCTGATACTTGCTGAACCACCAGCCACCCGATTCTGCTGCTGGACCATGGAGCAGCACCTCTAAACCAATCCTCCGAAATCGACTACGACACTGACCTTTTCCAGTCTCTCTTCACCTCCTACCTTTGCCGACTTGAAGCCGTCCGCCAAACACAAGGAGGCAACACCAACTATTGAGTGGTTTTGTTTAGACGTAGAATTAAATTGTCTAAAAGATGCAACAATCAGTTTTTTGCAGTGGGGGGGGGGGAGCAATCATTGCTTGCCACCCCTTAGAATACAATAATGAATTCAAATACCAAGGATAGAAATACAATTAATGAAAAATAATGTCAAAGTTAAATGGAGCTACAGACAATCGTTTTCATACCATGAATTCCATAGCTTAGAAGACGTATGGCAGGACTGATGAATAGCTTGAATAATCGGGTTGGTTGATTTTTTTTAATTCTTTGCATTAGACTGCATTGAGCATGTCTTGTTACCTCCGGAAAACTCGAGACATTGTGGTTAGCAAACATTTGCGAAGCTGAGCATCTCGGTGGGTAATTTATGTAGGAGTCTGAAAGATCTGTTGTATAGTAAATGTAGGGTTCAGCCAGAAACTTTTTTATAATTCACCCAGAGTTGCTGTCCGTATATATTACTGCAGAAAGTGCTTTAGCACAGAGACTTCGATATTGTTTTCTTATATCTGAGTCATCACCCAAGGAGCTGGTGATAGTTTGACGAAATACTTAAATTCTTGTACGTCCTCTGTTGCTTCGTCTCTCATTTTGAAACTGTCAGCTGGCTGATTAGAGATTTTGGGATGGAATTACATAACCTTAGTTTTTGTAACATTAAAAAGAATATCATATTCCTGCGAATATAATTCTGATTTTTAGTAGACAATCCAGACCTTTAACAGAAGGACTTAACGCCATATCATCGGTATAGACTAAGTTATTTATCCTCGTATTACCAACTATTGCCTCATGAAGTGAAACAATTAATCCATCAGTATACATATTAAACAGCAGGAGAGAGAGCAAGGAGTTTTGCTTACCCCTCAGGAAGAACCAAAACATACGGATAGTACAGGGTGCACACAAAGTCCTTTCCCAATTATAAACTTTCTTTACATGAAATCCAAAGAAAACACAGTAATGCTTTGTTATGTATGTTGTTGCCTAAGACATAGTTTATATTATGTTTCTCGTTAAATACGAGTGTCAACATGTGCGCCGTTAGTTACACACAGCACATCCAAGCAAAATTCGAGTTCACGCCATACGTTCGCTAGCATATCTCTCGTGACACTGTTGATGGCATTGCAAATCCTTGCACGAAGAGTGTCAATGTCAGCAACAGGAGTATGGTACACACAATCCTTTACATATTCCCACAGGAAGTCCAGGGGTGTGATATCGCGAATCGTGGAGGCCATGGCACCGGCCCGTCGTGCACAATCCAGCTTCTGGGAAAAATGGTGTCCAAGAACTCTCGCACTAACAAACCCCAGTGTGGAGGCGCGCAATCTTACTGTAAAATGATGGCTGGTTGAAGGTCTTCCAACTTGGGCCTACAAAGAACTCGAGCATGTCCAGTTACACTTGTGCCGTAACATTCTTTTCAGCAAAGAAAGGGCCTATCATGCATTAATCCACACAAAACATTCACAAGAAAAAACTTGTGCAACAACATACAAAACAAAGCGGTATTGTGTGTGCTTTGGATTTCATGTAATTATTAAAGTTTATAATCGGGAAAGGACTTTGTGTACACCCTATATTGCCCTATCTAACCGTAAAAGATTGGTGGGCATACCAAAATTTCAATAAATTTAATATATACGAGGGTAATTCAATAAGTATCCAAACTTTTTATTTTCATAATTTTATTTTCACATCTGATAGATTATAAACAAATCACTTCTCAACATAGTCTTCGTTTCTCAATACACTTAGTCCAGCGATCTACAAGCTTCCTAATGCTATCACAAAATGTTTTTGGCTGTGTGCGTAGCCAGTCATGCACCGCCTCCTTCAGGTCATTCTCCCCTTGGAATCGCTGACCTCTCAAAGCGTCTTTTAGTGGTCCTTCCTGTTGCAAGGAAGTTCAAAGCGCAGCTGTCAGCAGGTAAAGTTATGCTAACACTGTTTTGGGATACACGAGGCCCTATCCTTAAACATTATCTAGAGCGTGGAACTACAGTAACAAGTTCATCGTATTCTGACACGCTTCGGAATGAGTTAAAGCAAGCAATTTGCACAAAACGGAGAGGGAGATTGTCGGAAGGTGTTATTCTGTTACACGACAATGCGCGCCCTCATACCGCTGCACAGACTAGAAAATGCCTTCAAGAACTTAAATTTGAAATTCTTGACCATCCAGCTTACAGTCCAGACCTGGCACCTTCGGATTTTTGCCTGTTTGGACCACTAAAAGACGCTTTGAGAGGTCAGTGATTCAAAGGCGATGATGACCTGAAGGCGGTGCATGACTGGCTATGCACACAGCCAAAAACATTCTTTTGTGATGACATTAGGGAGCTTGTAGATCGCTGGACTAAGTGTATTGAGAAACAGGGAGACTGTTGAGAAGTGATGTGTTTATAATCTATCAGATGTGAAAATAAAATTGTGAAAATAAAAAGTGCGGATACTTATTGAATTACTCTCGTACATGGGAACTTTCCTGTCCTAGTTTTTTAAATAAAATATTTTTTTAAATAAATATTTTAAATAAAATATCTAGAAAACCGCTATAAATAATCGATTACTATCATTGTGTTTAAATATAATTTCCTTCAATATAAGATGCACAGATCAGTTAAGTGGGATCTTATAAAATCAAACTGATTAGATGTCCATAAGTAATAATTTTATCGGCGTAACAAGAGTTTCTCTAGTAGTTTCGAGAAGCGGGAGACGATAGCAATAGGCCTGTAATTATTGCTGGGTAGAATGTCCCCATAATTATTTTAGATAAAGGGGAAGATGTATATTCTAATAAACTCTTCAGGGATATGACTATGAGCAAGCATGGCTGAGAAGAACAATGAGATACGCAGAGACCACATCAGTGGCATATTTTGAGTGCTCATTCGATAGGTCATCTACCCCTGAAGCAGAACCAGTCTTTAACTCTTTAATTGAAATGTCTCTCTCTCTCTCTCTCTCTCTCTCTCTCTCTCCTCTCTCTCTCTCTCTCTCTCTCTCTCTCTCTCTCTTCTCTCTCTCTCTCTCTCTTCAAATGTTCCGCGCGATGATTCCTCATTTCACGAAGGTCAAGCTTGTCGACCCTTCTCTCGAGCTGGCCTGGTGAAGTAGTGAGTTGGTTTCTTGTACTCTCCACCTCACATAGCCACGTACGCCCGGCTCATCGGGGATTGTTCTGAGCCAGGCGTCTCATCATCTTTGGAAGATATCCACTGCAACACCACTCGTGTTTCTGAGGTCTTTGGGCAGCTGATTAAACAGTTTTGGTCCTCTCGCAACAAAACTATTTTCTTTCAGGGTTAAGGATGTTCCGTGTCTAGCCTTTAATTTGGGAACACGACACAGTCTTGCTTTTCTACTTTCTACTGTTGTTTGGGGAGTTACAGGGCTCAGAGTAAGATTAGGGACTAGTTTCTCCATTATTTTCTAAGTGTAAATAATGGTGTATCTGTCTCCTCTCTCTTCTTTTCAGTGAATATAGGTTTAGTTCTTTGCACCCCTTGATCTTGGCTGTGAAGCTTCTCTGAATCCCTTCCAGCTGTCTGTTTTCTTTTTATATATGGGCATTAGGGTGGAGCGAAAAATACTTTTTTTCTATTATGAAGTTCTAATAGCGATTAAAAGTTGCATTTAGTGGACGACATATGCCTGCCAAAATATGAGTTCATTTGTTTAAAATTTTCAGCTGCCACCAGGGAGCTAAAGTTAACACAATTTTGTGTAAAAAGGAAAAAAATGCTTCTATTTTAGGTTTGTCAAACTATTATAAAATTTTATCTTAGAATTATCTAATAGTTTGATTAAGATTCTTAAATGATAGGAATTCGTTTTGTAAAAATGCCTTTTCATATGCTTAATATCTTCAGCTGCCACAAGAAGCTGAATTTAACACAATTTAGAGTAACTGAGTCATGTTGAGACTACACTGAATGTTGTGGGGGAGGGTTTGGGGAGGGTTGTTGGGGAGGGTTTTGGTGTGAAGGAATTTCTTTCTGAGAGTCATTAGAACAGTGTGTTAACACTTGTCTTCTTAGGTAGTAGGCCTAGTCGCTCAGTTGATCGGAGAGTTTTTTAATATGATCGGAATATTATAAAACTTTATTTTAAAATGATTTATATAGAGATAATATTGATTTTATATAAAATGCTTGTTATAATGTATTATATAATTTTAGTTTATTTATATAATATATTATATATTTATATAATATATTATGTATACTTATAAATATATTATATATATTAATTATATAATGTTTTGATGTTACAGGATATTTTGTGATTGTGAATTTTTCTTAAAAATATTATGGCATCAAATACTAAATATAAACATTTCACTAGAGAACATATGAAGTGTGCCATATTTGAAGTACCTTGTGAGATGAGTGATATGCAACTACCAACTTATAACTGCATTATGAAAGATTACCTGTTCACAAAACATTTAGTGAAGGAGCAGATGAATAACAAGGAGCCTTCATTTTCTGAAATAGCAGAGGCAGTTTCCAAAAAGGTAGAAAATATTTGGAAGAAGGCCTCTTTGCCAATAGTTTCACATACACGCATTTTACAGATGATGCGAGTGTACCATGATAAATACAGGTCCTTATTAAAGCCATACAAGTCACGCAAGGATCAGCCTAAGTACAAAAATCAGCTTGAAGAATTTGAAAACTCTTCAAAATGCACTTTGTTTGACATCTGCACCTGCAAATGTAAGGAGTTTAGGAGATGCTCATGTGAAAAGAGTAAGAAAGTCCCTCCAAAAGAGCAGGATTTTTTAAATGACCAACGAACACGCAGAATAATGGTGATAGGAAGCATTGACATAGCACACACAAGACGATTACAAGCAAGAGAACATCGAAAGGAAATGAAAAACACGTCTGGAATCCTCACAAACAACTAGTGCTGCTATAACCAATACGTCCAACTTACAAATCGAAACAGAGACAAGTGAACTTCAACAACTAGAAGAGATATCTGAAGATAATGAGGAAGATACAACCTCGACTCAATATGTAATATCAGAACAACAGATGCGTGAGCCACTGCCTTCATTAGCAATTACTTGTGATAGATTTAAAATGTCGGACAGAGCTGGGGCTGCTATTGCTTCTGCAGTATTGGCAGATCTTAAAATTGTTACTCCCGAAGACAAAGGGAATATTATAGACAGAAGTAAGCTAAAACGTGAAAGACAAAAACAGAGAAAGGAACTACAACAGATAGGAGAGCCAAAAACCATGCGGGATTATACTTTGATGGCAGAAAGGATAAAACAATGATTCAAGTCCAGGAGAGTGATGGCTCTAACCACCAAAGAACCAAACGCGAAGAGCATATCAGCATAATATCTGAACCACACTCTCTGTACTTTGCACATGTGACACCTTCCAGTGGCAAAGCTAAATACATTTGCACAGCGCTAGTGAATTGCTTGAAAGAAAGGAATGTTGATATAGGGAACATCGTTGCAGTTGGCTGTGATTCGACAGTGGTTAACACTGGTAGTATTGGAGGCACAATAAGATTACTGGAAGAAGCCTTTAATAAGCCATTGCAGTGGCTGATATGCCTTTTACACCTTAATGAACTTCCATTGCGCCATCTGTTTCATCACTTGGATGGCACCACTACTGGACCAAGAGCATTTTCAGGAGAAATTGGCCGAGCACTTTCAGACTGTGAAAGCTTCCCATAGTTAACTTCAAACCCATTGAAATTCAAGAGGACATATGTGAAGTTGATGTAGATGACATAAGTACTGACCAGAAATACCTTCTTGAAATTCACAAGGCTATATCAAGTGGAACATTCTCAAAGAGTCTTAGTCATAAGAGTCCAGGCAATATATCACATTCAAGGTGGCTCACCACAGCAAACAGGACTCTGCGGTTATATGCAAGCACAGAGAATCCTTCAGGCAATTTACAAGAATTAGCTACTTTCATTGTTAGGGTATACGCATCAATGTGGTTTCAGATAAAGCGTAAACCATTATGCCAATATGGTGCTAAACATATGTGGCATATGATTGCAAGAAGCCGGTATCTCCGTGAAGAGCTTAGGAGAGTACATGACTCAGTCATTCAGCGAAATGCATATTACGCAAATCAAGAAAACATTCTCATTGCAATGATAGCTGATGAAAGGGAGCATGTGCGTCAGTTGGGATTTAGGCGTATCATAAAAGCAAGGGCATGCATTCAAGAAACAGATGTTATCAGGTATTTTAAGGTGCCAGAAATAAATTTTTATGCCAAAGACTATACAGATCTCATTATGTGGCAAGATTTTCAGATAGCAGAACCACCGATAACCAAAGGAGTTTCTCTTGATGATATTGAATCATGCATCAAACATGGTACTACTCTTCATTCAGAATTATTTCAGTTTCCATGTCATACACAAGCCGTAGAGAGATGCGTCAAGCTCGTTACAGACGCTGCTGGATCAGTCTGCGGACCTACAAACAGAGACGGTTGGATTCGTGCTACATTAGAATCAAGGAAAAAACAGCCAAAATTTGACACAAAAGCAAATTACTAAATAGTCTTCAGCAAGAACCCTTTCTAGAGGGAGGTTGGTTGGGGAAAGGGTGGTAACTCCGCTAAGGCACGAAATAACGTTTCTTAACTGTCTCAAGCCAGTATAAAGGAGAGACATCCTAATTTATTACTGTTCCCTTTTTCAAGTAAATACAGAATCATACTTAATTGTCATTTTTAAGTTAACTTCAGCCCTCTGTGGCAGCTGAAGATATTACGCATATGAAAAGGCATTTTTACAAAACGAATTCTTATCATTTAAGAATCTTAATCAAACTATTAGATAATTCTAAGATAACATTTTATAATAGTTTGATAAACCTAAAATAGAAGCATTTCTTTCCTTTTTACCCAAAATTGTGTTAACTTTAGCCCCCTGGTGGCAGCTGAAAATATTAAACAAATGAACTCGTATTTTGGCAGGTATATATCGTCCACTAAATGCAACTTTTAATCACTATTAGAACTTCATACTAGAAAAAAAGTATTTTTCGCTCCACCCTAATGGGCATGTTAGGACAGAGCAGTATTCCAATTTGGGTATGATTAGTGTGTTTTCAGTAGAGGAATCATTATATTCCTATCCCTTCGTTTAAAGGTTCTCAATATCTGCCCAGTTATTCTCTTTGTTCTGTTTACTGCTATCTTATTTTGTTTTAAATTTCGCATCACCAGTCATTACAACCCTTAAATCTTTTACTTTAGAATTTCTCTGAATTTCCTATCTATCTAGGGTATAATATTCCATGGATTTTAGGTCCTTTCTTTTTCGTACCGTAACAGCTGAAATTTCTGTTAAACTTCATATTGTTTTCTTCCGTCCACTTGTAGATTCTGTTCATGTCTGTTTGTAGAGATCCTATATCTTCTGGGTTTCTTATTTTTCTACTGATCTTTGTGTCATCGGCAAAATGTGTTACTGTGCTGTCTATGGTAACGTCCTCATCTATGTCAGTTAGCATGATTATGAAGAGTAGTGGAGCTAATACTGTTCCTTGTGGTACTGAGCTGAGGACTTCTGATTCTGATGAAGATGCTCCTTGTACTGTAACGACTTGCCGCCGCTCACTAAGGAAATTATATATCCATTTCCTTACTTTTCCTGTTATTCCCATATGCTTCAGTTTATGTATTCAGATTCCATGGTTGCACTTGTCGAACGCTTTGGCAAAGTCTGTGCATATTACATAGTTTTCATTACTTTCAAGTGCATCAATAATGTTGTAGTGCTCCATTAGTTGATAGGCATGCTCTGCCTGACCGAAACCCATGTTGATTATTTAATTTTTTCTGAGTTTCCAAAAAGTCATAGGTTTTCTGTGTAACTATTCTTTCAAATATTTTAGTGAGACGAGATGTAAGCGACACTGGCCTGTAGTTTTTGGCCTCGGATCGATCTCCTCCTTTATATATTGAGACTATGTTCGCGCTCTTCAGGATGCCCGGTATTTCTCCCGTGTCTAGTGATCGTCTCCATATCCAATATAGAAGCTCAGCGATTGCATTCTTGCAGTTTTTAATCAATGTGGCATTCCATTTGTCCGGTCCTGCCGCTGAGTGTGCTTTTAGTTTCCCTATAGCTTGTGTAATATCATCTGTCGTAAAGTCGAAGTCCGTTACACTTTTCCCTTGTAGTTCTTCAAAGAACGCGTTTCTATCGCGCATCAGTTTGTTTTTGGGATACTGAAAGATGATTCGTACTGAGCTCTTAATATTTCGGATACTTCTGTTAGATCATCAGATAAAGCACTGTCCTAGTTTTTTAAAGGTCCAATCGTGGCATGGTTTTTCGACTTCCTTTTTGCAAAATTATAGAAGTACTTTGAGTTAACCTTTATCGCCCCTATAGCGTCCCCTTCTTTTTCTGTATGCTTCTCAATTAGTTCCTCTATGATGCAATCGATACTCTGCAGTTTGTTATTTAATATTTTTCTGTTATCTTTACAGTTAGTTAATTTTGCAGTCACTCTTTTTCTCTTTCGGAACAATGACCTCTTTTGTCTCTCGAACCTACTTCTCTTTCCCCTTTGTTATATTTTTGGGACATGTCTTTCCACAATTTCCAGTGTCTTCTTCTCTAAGGTCGTTAGTATCTCTTCCGTTGTCTTGGTCTCGAAGATGGTTTTCCAATCTATTAGTGCCATGCTGGATGCAACATCTTCCCAGTTTATAGCTTTGGAGTGAAAATTAAAAATTTCGAATTTGCTTCTTTCTGTTGTTCGTGTTCTTTCCTTTCTTGTTGCTTTTATAATTTATATTGGTTGTTATTTCAATAATGTTGTGATCCGATATTATAGTTGCAGATATTTCTACATTATCAATTAGGTTGCTGTTGTTTGTGAACACCAAATCTAGGCAGTTGTTTTTCTTGTGTTTTCTGTTATTTCTTGTTAACATAAATTCATCAGCCAGAGCTAGGAGCATTTTTTACCTGCTCCTGGTCTTCCCGTGTGCTCCCCCTTGTCCTGGTGTGTACACACATTTTTTCCTATCCGTTTATATTTCATGAATAGAAAATTAAAATCACCACAGCGAAAAATATTTGAGGTTGGAGAGTGTAGATCTTTTACCCAGTTTCTTACCTCTGTAATGGAATCAGAATTTTGAGTTTGGCGTGTTCGCGGGGTTTGTATATTACAATTGGCACCATATTTAATTTTTCAACTTTTTCTGCTACAAATTCTACGTAGCTGTTTGAGGTACTTAGTCATTTTGTCGGCTCGGAGGATGTTATAGTTGTCAATTTGTATTTCTTTATCAATACAGAACTCAGTGTTCACAATTCGCCTGGCAGTCCTTTAGATGGGTTTCCTTGAGGCATGCAAAGTCTGCTCCGGTTTCTTGCACGAGTCCTTTCAGATATAAAACTTTGTCTGGGAAATGATTTGATTTAAGTCCCTGAATATGTTGGCTAGGATTATTTTTATTTTTTTCTCTATCATTTTCACATACATTCGATTCGTTTTCCAATAGTGGTGCCGGTTTCGTTGTCTTGTGGTCCTCCGAGAATTTGCCACGCTTTGTGCGTGCCTTCTGTCCGGCTCTCGGATTCCTATATTTGTCAGCTGATTTTGTATTTGCTGGATAGTATTTAGCAGCTGAATTGTGTTGGCTACGTCTAAAAAATTGGTAGCCCTCTTTGATGTTCGTTTTTCCTGTTCACCTGTTGCGTTCCCCTGAGGGTGGTGTGGTAACGGCATCTTTGTCCGTATTTGCACCTCCCATATCTTGCATAGGTGCTGCAGAAAGTAATGTGGTGGAACTTGCACTTTTTTCAAATTTGCAATATCCTTATATATATATATATATATATATATATATATATATATATTATATATATATATATATACTGTATATATATCTGTATATATGGTGTGTGTGTGTGTGTGTCATGAAAAACTAAACTGTTAATAAACTTTATGTATTATGTCTTATTTATACGCAGTTAGAAAGCTAAAATTAACTTATGTTATAAGAACTTATGCACAGAGTCGTATTTTTGAATTATCATGTTCCAATCTACCCGATGAAGTCTGAATTCCCTGAAACTTTAGTATTATATTAGAATTTATTTAATTCTAACTTAACTACATATATTCAGTTGCCCACATTATTATTATAATTATCATATACAAGAAAATGGAATACGCACTCTTTTCAAGTTAAAAGAGAATATTAATTGTGTATGGATGATATTTTGAGGGTCATGTTACAGACGAAAGAAATTTTCATCGGTTTATATAAAATGGAACGCGAGTTTTATCAATTTTGAGTAATGACTATTTTAATAGGATTGAGTATATACCGAACTGTGAAGTTAATTTCGCGTAATTTCTCGCTCAACGAATTATTTTTTCTAGTTTTGGAATGTTCGTATAATAAAATATAAGTAATTAACGCGACACATTAGTTTAAACTAAAAAAAAATAGAAGTTAAAATTTAAAAACTTACCCTACGGTTTATATAGCCAAGTAGGAATGTCCCCATTATAAATGGTGGGTTTAATAACAATAAAAATACATAACTAATTAGAATAACCAGAATGAGAATACTTTCTTAAAAAATTACTCTACGTCAAAATTAGTGGTGCCCAGAAAGCGAGTAACGATTCTACTCTACTGTATTTGAGGACTTCCAAGCACCGTGCGAAATTCCAGCTGGCCCGAGGTCAGTTGTTTTCACATCGGATCAGTAATTTTCATGGGACAGCTGGTCCGAGTGGCCAGCGATGTTTTAACTTAAAACACTTGGACCAGCTGTCTCATGAAAATTACTTATTCGATGTGAAAACAATTGGCCAGCGGGAATTTCGCACGCTGCTTCTAAAGAAATGGCTAAGCGACAAAAGTTAAAAACGCCAGAAAACTCGATTAAAGTTATACCAAATTTGAAAATGGAATAACTTTTGAAGGTATTTCGTCGAACTATCTTCAAAAGTTATTCCACTTTCAAATTGGTACAATTTTATAAACTTTGGTCGCTTAGCCACTTCTTTGGAAGGCCTCATTTAGAGTGTAAAAACACCTGTATTTCTGTAACATCGCGTTTTGTGATATCTGTATAAGTGAAAACCTTCATGATCGAACTGCGAGACAAACCTGACATTTTAGACAAAAATAGGAAGGAATACTTAATATGGAACCAAGGAACGAAGAACCTACCGGGATGGGCCGACTCGGATCTGGCCGACGGATGAGCGTTTATCGCGTTTTGAAACGTTCAATTAATGACGTAAAAGTTTAAAATATTGTAAACAACCGCTGACGCTATTAAGTTGAGGATATGACGTCATTTACGCTTGTCACCCAATATCGGGTGACGTCAGACACGGGTGACTGACACTGGGTGACGTCAGGCACGGGTGACTGATAATCTCAGACCGGATGTAATGTCGGTGCGATTGCTTTCTCCTGTAATACTATAAGGAGAAACCAATCGCACTAGTGGGGGATAAATTAGTATGGACGCAAAAAACCGAATACCGAACAGTATGCGGTAGGTGATCTTTAGCCCCCGTACCCCCGACACCTAAATTATACAGACGATAATGTATTAACATGTGCCCACCATGGCTGGGTACCAGGAACAAAAATACTAATGTAAAGGTAAAAAATGGAGCCGAGTTGGTTGGAGCCGAGTTGGTTGGAGCCGAGTTGGTTGGAGCCGAGTTGGTTGGAGCCGAGTTGGTTGGAGCCGAGTTGGTTGGAGCCGAGTTGGCTGGAGCCGAGTTGGCTGGAGCCGAGTTGGCTGGAGCCGAGTTGGCTGGAGCCGAGTCATACCCTACCCAGGGTTGCCAGATTGGCTTTTTTAAAGCCAAATTCCATAAATTTGGCTTTTTTTCAACTTGCTTGGCTTTATAATATCAATTTGGCTTTTTTGGCTTTTTATTGGCTTTTTTCAACTTGCTTGGTTTTATAGTATCAGTTTGATTTTTGGGCTTTTTCCAGGATCTTTTTTATTTTTGCCTTTATAATATCAGTTATACTGTTTTTTTCGTGCATAGTTTGGCTTATCACTTAGGTTTGCATCTGGCAACCCTGAGTCCCTACCCGAACCTACAGTAGTCCAGTGTTTTGTGGAGAGACGAATCGAAGTTTGATAGATTAGAAAATTAAGTGTTCTTTTTCGTCGTCATTCAGGGGTAGAATTCTATCGGATTGTATTAAGACGGTAAAAGAACACGTGGAAGGCGATCAACCATGGTAGTATATAGCCATATTTTGCAGCTGACAGCCCAGAACAGATTTGTCGCAAAAACGAAACCATGAACCGCTTAAAATATATTGAAATTCTTGAACACGTGTTATCTACTGTTTGGTGCTTATTTACCAGTCACTGGATCTATCAATAGAATGAATCATGCACATGAATCTATAAAGCGAGGAGTGTCTGCAACACAAACTCACTATACAAACACGGAAATAATTATGAATTTGACCGCTCATTGAATTATGACATCACAAAGCATTGTTGCTTACATGCAGTGGTGATGAGCCATGTACGGAAGCCTCGTTAGTACGTTAACCTTCTATCTACTTGGCAATCATACTGCGAGCTGCTCGTATCTTGAATGGGTGCAGCAATGGGCGCCCACAAACATTTTCAAGGGGGAGGCAAAACATGTATATTGGGGATTAGCTGTTAGTGTAATTGTGTAAGGCAACGGACTAAAAGAATGTGTTGTGTGCTTGAAAGCAAATACAAATTTACAATATTATAAAAATTACTCAAATATTTGGTTTAATTACGATGTTAAGCATCTCAACCTTGGCATTACTGAAATAATAGACACGAGTAAGTTAACAAGAAATAATTCGGTTTAAAGAAGTGTAGTTAAGTGAACCATGAGCTTTAATAATAAAAATTGTAATCATTTATGAACACATTACGTTCACTGACATCAAAATATTTGTAATAAATATAAAAAAAAAACGCGACAAAACTTAAGTACAGGCAGCGACAAACCAAATGTGAAATTGAAATTCTCTCTCTCCCGCAATAAGTACCCTATATTTTGTTTTTCATCAATGCCAGTTATCACAGAACATCTTTAAAAAAAACATCACTCTGCTTAACTAAAAACAAAAACTAATTAAAAAGAAACTGAAGTTGTCTGCGATCACTGCCGCAGGTAATGTTAATAATATGAGAATTGCCTGCAAATGGCTGGGTAAAATTCAGTGCTTGAAAGTAAGTCGAGAAATTCTGTTGTCTTGCAAGAGGGGGGCAAATGTCCCCTCTTGCCTCTTCCTGCGGGCGCCCATGGGCGCACCTTATGGGTTGGGTGGTGCTTTGTGAGAAACGGGGAACCTTTCTTTTTTTGTACGTAATCTAACATGTGTGTCATGAACATTGATAATATTTATATACTGCATATATAATACGAGGGCCACTCAATATATTTTGCCCCACCTTTTTTTTTCTTAACCAAGTTTCCTTGTAAGCTCCAGAAATTTTGTACGCAAATAGTTACATACCTTTCTAACAAGTTTCTATTTTTCCACATAGTCCCCATCCTTTTCTACAGTTTTCCTCCACCTCGAAACAAGGGACTTTATTCTTTGCTGGTAAAAGTCCGCTGGGTTCCGCTGGAGCCACCTCTTAACCTCCTCAACAACCTCATCGTCACTCTGAAACTTTCTTCCACAAATAGCATCCTTCATTGGCCCAAACAAATGGAAGTCTGAAGGTGCCAGATCCGGGCTTTATGGAGGGTGGGGTAACAGTCAAGCTCATTTTTGTGATGGTCTCTCTTGCAGGGGCGTACCTAAAGTATTTGGCACCCGGGGCGGATCCTTCCTTTGGCACCCCCCATAAATAATTTTAAAATTTAAACACACAGAAAAATATATTATGTTTGCAAGTAGATTTTTAAACAGTACAGTACTGTCATAAGCAAATTGGAAATAAGAAAAATGCAGGACATTAAAAATTTAGTGAACAGGTAATACTGCATTTTATTTTATACAAAAAACAGGAAATCCAGTCTCAACGCTCAGCCTATTCTTCAAAAATAAATAGAGAGGATTCACAGACTCTGCTTTCGAGCCTTAATTTCTGCAAACTGATCATGACCTCATCAAAATTCACCTTCTTTGCATATTCATTTTCAACTGAAAGTAAAGCCAGATTTGTCAATCTTGTCTGACTCATGGTCGAGCGAAAGAAATTTTTTATCAATTTCAATTTGGAAAAACTTCTTTCACATGAAGCAATAGACACACACAGTCAAAAAGAATCTTAAACACAGTGACAAGCTTGGCAAAGATTCACAAAAATCCCATTTCACAATAAACTCCAGAAACTGCAATGCTGTCCATTTCTTTGCCTCTTCAACGCTGATTTTGGCAGCTTCCAAATGCCTCCCAAATCGTCCAATTTCCACACTGATATCTTCATCAGAGAATTCATCGAAAAGCTGAGTCAAATTTGGAATATACTTCCGAAGTTCTTCTTCTGTTGCAACAACCAAAGTGTTTGGCTGAATAACAGCGAAGATTGACAGAATTTGATCCATTGCCTTAGAACGAATCTCCAATTCTTGATGAAAGCGATCAAGACATTCAAACAGCCCTTTTTACTTCCTCTGGCAATGTGAGACCAGCATCCTTTGCCATCTCTCCTGGCATCCTTTTTCGGAACTTTACTCTCCCTCTTCTCTCCATAGAAATGTCCATTTCCTCACACTTTGTAGTTGCATAATGAATGGCAGGGACAATTAATTATCATTATCATTATTAATTATCATTTACAAACACTTAAACATCACTATGATACCACATTGTCAAAAATTACTGGACACTGGTATAAGTACCATGATATTGTTATAAACACCAGCACTTTATGCTTTATCATAATTATTTAATGAAACATACCTCATGTATGTGGAGTCACACTGTCAAGTGAACAAGACTTGGAATGTCAGTTGCAGCAAGCTGGCTATGCTCAACAAACTGATGACTAAAACGTCAACAAACGTTCGCCTTTGTGTAATTTTTATCAAATATTTAATTTTTCGTTTGTAAATTTTGTATTGCAAATAAAAATTTATTTTATAGTGGAAATTAACATTAAGCTGTTGTAATAGTTTGAACATTTAAAAAAAATTTTCTTACTAATTATCGTAGTCACACTTCCTTCACTAATTCCTAGCTCCAGTGATAGCTCCTTGTATGTGAGGCGCCGATTTGATCGAATGATGCTGTTAGTACGTTGCACAGTGTGAGATGTCACAGCCGATGCCGGGCGACCGCTGCGTAGCTCATCATCGAGGCTGGCTCTCCCTCTCCGATAATCTCACACGTTTAGACCATCGTCCAACTGTGCTTCGATCAACAACAGCATCTCCGTAAACGTTTTGTAGACGTTTGTTAATATTTCCAACTGTTTCCTTCTCTGCGGTTAAGAACTCGATAACAACTCTCTGTTTACGACGCACGTCACTGTCAGACGCCATTTTCAAAACTGCGTTAACCATCGGTTTTATACAAGGGCGTTTAAAAGCGGTTTTATACAAGGAGGGGATATTCAAACTGGAAAAATCCTGTTATGTGAAGCGCAGAAAGTTCAAACTTACGGCCCAAAAGACATTTCAGCCCCATGGCCTATTATTTAGCTAAGAAAAAAGTGGGGGTCAAAATATATTGAGTGCCCCTAGTATTTTATTAATTTTTTGCGATACATTATTGTCCTCTTTAGTCACCCCTTATTGAAAAGTAGAAAACGGGTTGAAGTCTCTTCTTCGGTTGTGTAATTAAAAAATTCATAATGATCAAACACTTATGTATTTATAAGAAAATATAGACCTTATTGTTGGTTCCTTTTTAACGTAAACAAAAATGACGAAGCAAATTCGGAAATTCAATTCAATGAACTGGAAACTCTTTTTAGAAAGAAATAAACAGTGATATATACAGTTTCATACACCCATTTGGGGATGTTTATTTATGTCACACACACACACACACACACACACACACACATCTCCGCATAAGCAAGGTACCGACTTTTTTAAATCCATATATCTAAAAACTAATTAACTAAACTTAATTTAACCTAACCTAACTTTAGAGCCATCGAATCAAGAAGAGTATGACGAGTGTTTCGGTCGCAACTGAGGGCTCGAAGGGTGGTTTCTGTTAAGTCATTAAATAGTAAGGTACTCGCTAATCTAACCTAATCTAGCGTAATCAAACCTTAACTAACCTAACCTAATCAGGACTAACTTATTTATTTTTCGATAATGTTTCTAGAAGTTTTATATAAATTTTTTAACACTTAAAGGTACCAAAGGTGTTACTTCATAAAAAAAATAAATCCACTCTATCTGAATTATCACATATCCAACCTCACTTATGCCCAGTTGACTGCACACACACACACACATATATATATATATATATATATATTATATATATATATATATATATATACAGGGTGTCCCATAAGTCCGGCATCATAGGAGACATTCATATTTTTCTATTTCTACAAACCATAATTCATATTTTTCTATTTCTACAAACCATAATTCATATTTTTCTATTTCTACAGGCCATAATGTCTGTGAGCAAGGAAGAACGAATCCAGATAATTCTACTCATAGGAAATCGGAGTCAAAGAGAGGCCGCTGCTGAATTTAACAGACTGCATCCAGACCGCGAGCCAATAACAGAGTTGTGTTAGCAAACTTGTTGCAAAGTTTAAGGAAACAGGATCCATAGAAGATAAACCACGCAGTGGACCTTCAAGGGGGTCCACTGACGATGATACAGCGACTGCTATCCTGGCTCATTTTAACAGAAGTCCCAATAAGTCTCTTCGGCGATTGTCCGCCGAGACAGGAGTGTCGAAAAGTAGCATCCATCGCATTCTTCAGGCTCACAAATAGCATCCATATAAACTTCAGATCCTACAGAAATTAAGCGAAGATGATGCCGACCGGCGGATGGAATTTTGTGAATGGGCTACGGAACAATATGCTCGGGATGCCAATTTCCCGTCCACCATTCTGTTCAGTGACGAGGCTGTTTTTTATGGAAATGGTGAGGTAAATCGAGAGAACACCCGCTACTGGTCTCAAAACAACCCTCACTGGTATACCTCTTCAAAGGAACAAGGTGCATCTCGGCTGATGGTATGGTGTGGCATTTGGAAGGATCGCATCATAGGCCCCCCTCTTTTTCGATGAACATGTCACTGGAGGCACCTACCTACGTATGCTCAAGGAAGAAGCATTTCCCAGTGTCTTGAACGAAGAAGAAAATTTCCCAACATGGTTCCAGCAAGACGGCGCTCCTGCACATTACAGCACCCAAGTAAGGGAATACCTGTACCAACAATTCCCTGGTCATTGGATAGGACGTCGAAGGCCTGTGGAATGGCCAGCTAGAAGCCCGGATCTCACGCCACTAGATTTTTATTTCTGGGGCCACTTGAAAGCGCTAGTATACGCAGAGAAAATTAAGAGTGTTGAACATTTGCGGCAGCGCATTATTGGGGCACGTAACACCATTACTCCTGACATCATTCACCGTGTGCTTGCTGACTGGGTATCACGTCTGAATTTGTGTATTGAAAACAATGGTGGACATATTGAGCACGTTCTGTAAATAAAAGCTTTTGTTTTGTCTTTTTATATTATTTTTCCTATGATGCCGGACTTATGGGACACCCTGTGCGCGGAATGTCTTCTATACAAGCGTCCTTCTTTACGTTAATTATACTGCGTGTTCTTTGCAGTTGAAAATGTATATATATATATATATATATATATACTCGTATACAATACATACATTTGAATATTTACACAAATGACATATCGACTTGTGTAATTCTAGATATTGAAAAGTAATTTAATCTAACCTGCTCCAACCCAATCTGATCTAATCTAACTTAACCTAATCTTCGTGTACTCAAACCTAGAAATATGTCTTAACTGACCCCAATGAGATTGGGAGCTCGAGAGGTGTTTTCCTTGGTCTCTGAATGGTGAGATACTAACTATATAATTACTCTTTATACTGAAAAAGTATTGATGTGGTTAGGTGGAAGGACGAGACGAGACACAATATAAAACAGGATGTCATTAAATGAGATTTTTCTGTAAAAGGTTTGAATGTTACACAGGGTGTCTCAGAAATCTGGACTCGTACGACATTACGGTTATTTATTTAATAATAATTTCATTTTTTAAATTATTTAACTTAATTGATAAAAGCGTACGTGCACGAATTTATTTGTATATGAAAATTAATTTAATGCAGCAATTTGAACATCTGTTAAAGTGAAAAGTGAATTTTGCCTATGAGTCTAGACTTCTGAGACACCCTGTATATAGGCTCCCATCTTTTATAAGGGTGTCACTAATGATGGCACTGTTGTCATCATATATATATATATATATAATATATATATATACTTTAGTACTGGCACTCATTGTGCAATAACTGAATTTAAAGAGTAAATTTTGTACGTTTATAGATATATATATAGATAGATATAGATATACTGTATATAGATATACTGTATATAGATACATAGATATATATATAGATAGATATAGATAGATAGATAGATAATTCGATTAAATATTACAATTAGCCTTGAACTTAGTTGTAATTAACCTGTATTCGTTTAAAATATTGACTAATCAAATAACTAAATAAAAAAATAATAAATAGATTATAGTTAATATAAAATAAAACATTATAAAAAATGAATAATTTTAATTTGTATTTTTTTACAAACGTCAAATTTATTATTACAATTTTTTTACAAATAAGATTTTCAAGTTTTATTTCAATGTTGAGCGGAACTTGCATCATTCCATCTGACCTTTTCATTACACCTTTGGCAAAGAAACCATTAAACTTTGACCTCTGACTTTTGCCCCTTCGTGTGTGTGTGTGTGTATACACACACACACACACAGTATATATATATATATATGATGAAAATAATCTCAAAGGAAACACAGAATGGTGCTCAAGCGCTTTCGTCTAATGATATCCTCAGGAACACTGAAGATGTCATTAGACGAAAGCGCTTGAGCACCATTCTGTTTGTTTTTTCCTTCGTGGTTATTTTCATCATCAAATATTATTATTCACGTGTTACTTTCGTGAAATAATTTATATATTTTATTTATTTTATTTTGCTTATTTATATTGCTTATTTATATTACAACCTTGTAGTGGTTTCTCACGATGATCCTTGATCATGCGGAGGTCATGCAAGTTCGTGGCCTTGCCACTATTGAGGTAGTTTGGTGAAGGGGATAGTTGCTTTCTGGAGTTCTCTGTTTTAAAGCTGGTATCATCCTGAGCGAGCCAGGTATCTATATAGGTTCCTGTTGAAGGTGTCCACTTCAACACCAATAGCATTCTTTATTTCGTTTGGTAACTGATTACACACTTTTGGCCATCTAACGACAATGGTATTCTACTTCATAGTTGAGGATATCCCCTCTCCTAACCTTCCGTGCAATGCAGGGACACTGCAAATTCTGTCTTTCCTGTTTTTTAGGGTCGTGTAGATAGTTATAGAACTAAACTGAGACCAGAAACCAGTTTTTCAATTATTTTCCATTGGTAAATAAATTATGGAGTATCTTTTCTTTCCGAGGAATACATATTTAATTTATATAATTTTTCTGTTTGTACTCGTAGTTTAATTTTTTATTCATTGGTTCTGATTGTGAAGTTCCTCTGAATTCCTTCTAATCCACTAATTTCTTTTTTATACGAGAACATTAGTTTTGAATTATCACTGTTTTGAACACAGAGAGAGAGACCTCAAAAGGCCTTGCGGCCCATACCGAGGAGGTACCAATAGCAACGGGTGCCAGGGAAAAATTCATACACCCTCAAATAGTGTGCAAGATTCGGTCTAACCTTTTCTTGAACAAATCCACAGAAGAACTGTTCACAACTTCTCAAGGTAACCTGTTCCACGTGTCACAGATATAATTTATGTATATGATAAACAGTGGCCCCAAAACGGAACCTTAAGGAACCCCGCTAGTGAACGAGGCCCAACCCGAACTAGCCCCTTTAATTACAACCCTCTGCCGGCTATTCTTCAGCCAGTTTCCAATCCACCTACCTACTTCCACACCAATACCCAGCGCGCGCACTTTGCCCATTAGCCGGCGGTGAGGTACCTTATCAAAGGCTTTCTCAAAGTCGAGTGTCACAGATCTTATACGTAAAGTAATTCCCACACACACTAGTCCTAAACCGTTTCAAATCCAACTTCCAACCATTGTTGCGAGTTGGGTTATCATTTAAACTAAACACGCTTCTAAAATCGACATTGTTGAACCCGCGTAAAATCTTGAAAACCTTGATGAGTTGACCACGCAACCTCCGAGTTTCCAGCAAAAACAAATTCAGGGCCGTAAGCATCGATTGTAGCCCATATGCCTAACGGAAGGGATTAATTTTGTGGCACTCGCCTGCACTCGTTCCAACTTCTCAATATCTTTACTGAGGGTGGGAGACCAGAACTGCACAGCATACTGCAGATGCGGCCAAACCAGAGAATTGTACAGAGAGCACAATCTCCTTGTTCCGAAATTGAAATTGCCTCCTGATATAACCCAACAACTTCTGAGCTTTCTTTTCCACCTCTACGCACTGTTTCGTAAACTTAAGGTCGCTGCTAATTAGCACACCAAAGTCCTTTTCCAAATCAATGACCTCGATATTACTCCCCAACATCGAGTAGTCCGACTTGGGATTGGCGTAGCCAATGTGCATCACCTTGCATTTACCAAAGTTAAACGGCATTTGGCATTTTTCGGACCACTCTCCTATCCTACGTAGGTCCGCACGCAGTTGCTCGATCGCCTCTGGCGTCCCAACATTGGCCCCAAGCTTAGTGTCATCAGCGAATTTGGCGATCCTAGTGAAGATGCCACCGTCGATGTCATTTATGTAAATGATAAACAACAGTGGTCCCAAAATGGAACCCTGAGGAACCCTGCTAGTGACCGAGGCCCAACCCGAACTAGCCCCTTTAATTACAGCCCTCTGCCGCCTATTCTTCAGCCAGTTTTCAATCCACCTACCTACTTCCCCACCGATACCCAGCGCGCGCACTTTCGCCATTAGCCGGCGGGGAGGTACCTTATCAAAAGCTTTCTCAAAGTCGAGATAAAGTATATCAATCGCCGTACTCTTATCATACTCACTCAACATGTGGAAAAACTCGAGCAAGTTGGTGAGACACGACCTATGCCGTCTAAACCCATGTTGGGAGTCCCCAAGCAGCTTGTAGGAATCCAAATGGTCAACGATCCTATCCGCTGTTATCCCCTCTAATAATTTACCTACAATCGAAGTGAGACTAATGGGACGATAGTTCCCTGGACTTTCGTGATCCCCTTTCTTAAAGATAAGGGTCACATTGGCTTCCCTCCAGTCACCAGGCACCTGACCCGTCTCCAACGATTTGTTGAAGAGTGTAGCCAGGTAGGGAACCACGTGGTCGCGCACCTCCCGCAACACTGAGGAGGAACTGGTTTGGCCCAGGAGCCTTAAACGCGATCAGTTTGTCTATTCTATCAGCAACGACTGTCGCGGTACACAGAACACTATCCAGGCTAGCACCTTCGTGCCTGACGCCTGGCTCGGGGATGACGCGGGTGTCCTCCCTGGTGAACACTTCTGCAAAGTACTCATTAAGCACATTAGCGATGTCCGCGTCGGAGGTCCGCAGAACGCCGCTGGGGTCCTTTAACGGACCTATCATGCTTTTAATGGGCTTTCTACTATTAACATAACTGAAGAACTCCTTAGGGTTCCCCTTGTAGAGGCTTGCCACCCTGAGTTCTTCGTTACGTTTCGCTAGCCAAACCTTCGCCTTCACTTCTCTGCACAGGCGGACATACGACTCGGTGTTCTCATGGGAACGATTGGCCTTCGCCCTCCTATACGCAGCTTTCCTATTTCGGATAGCCGAAGCGATGTCACGACTTAACCACTTAGGCTGCGTTGAAGCAGGGGTGACCGGTTTTGAGGGTATGGCAGCAGACTGCAGCACCATAAACTGGTCCCGGAATGCACTCGATACTTCATCAACATCGCCACTGACCTCTAACCCCATCTCACCTACGCTATTCCGGAGTCCAACAAAGTCGCCCGCCGTAGATCGAGCTTACTGCATCTAGAGTCGCTACGCTTCACCCGAGGGACGTGCACACAGAACCTAATCAGACCGTGATCGCTCCCCCCTAGCGATTCGTCAACGGTGAGGCCAGTGACCAAGTTGTCTTCGGTCGTGAATACTAAGTCTAGAACGCTTTCCCCTCGTGTAGGCCCATTGACCCACTGAGTGAGGAAGTTCTCATCAGCAAAATCAACTAGCCTCCTCCCTTCGGCATCAGCAGTCCTGTCTTTCCACTTTATGCCGCGACAGTTGGTCTAAAACCACACACACACACACTATCCCCTAGCAGGCTACGGAGTTCGGTGTACAGAGCTGTATCCTCCTCGAGGAGGAGATGCGGAGGTCTGTACACCAAGATTAACCTATAGTTTGTCCCTCCCACGTTCAAATCGACGCCAAGCAGCTCCCGTTCCGATCGGAAATGGCAGTCAACCGGACTCAACGTGTCCCCTCGCGTAAATTAGTACTCCTCCCCACGGGTGCGGTCTTTGTGAAACATTCTTTTCCCAGGAATCTGGAACTCCCCAACGTAGTCCCTACGATCAGTATGAATCCAGGACTCGGTGATAGCAACGATATCCTGGTATTCTGATGCTAAGAGCGCCCGTAGCTCGCAAAACTTATTCCTAATCTATTTAGCATTAAAAAGCACTGCACGGAGGGAGCCTTCCCTATTCTGACCGCCCCCTAGCATGATCCGTTTCCCGAGCATCCAGGGCTGTCGGGAGTTGAAGAGCCCCTTACCAACGAGGGGGCAATTTCTGCAGGGGGTTGAGCCCCCTCCAACGGGGAAGGAGGGTCACCCACCTGTACATGGACGCACCCTTCAGTTGAAGGTACATCCGCCACCAGCTCAACATAATGTCTCCCCGGTGGAGGCCCATCATCAATCCCCGGGCTTGACCTCACCATACGGTATAGGTGCCGGTCAAGCAGCGTGCCTAGCACCTTTACTCTTGATATTGAGGTGGACACCATCCCTCTGATACAGGTCCCACCTACCCGAAAACGCGTCGAACCAGTCAACAAACCTAACACCCAGTGGGACGCACAAGTCTTGCACCCTCTCGTTGATGCCAATGACCTTTACTGAGCGCGTGGTCACTGGCATTCATCCGCGGTAAAATACCCATTAACATTCCCCTGTCTGTTTTAAGTTTTAGATCATCCGCAAGAGATATGATCTTGATGATGATCTCTTCTGTCGAACCTACCCCACCGCCTTTGAGGAACAGGTCGTTGCCCCCAGCGTGGACAACGATCGCAGTCCTCCGACTAGCCACGCGCAGCTTCTCTAACTCCTTCCTTAAGTACGCCGTTCCCCGCCCAGGTAAGCACCTTACCTTCCTCCTGTCACGGTTTGCAGAAGCAAAGTACTTCTCCTGGCTCCTGATCTGCGAGTCCCCAATCAAAACGGTGTCTTTCCCCTTCGCGCACAGGAGACTAAAGCGGTTGGAAGTCCTGACAGCGGTAACCGGGGTCTTAGGTTTCGGCTTCGCAGCCTTCTTGCCCGATACTTTTCGATACCCGTCGCCACCCATAGACTCAACCGCACTTACACCACCCGACCCACTCCGACCGGCAGCTACATCCTTCAGTTTCTTTGGGCCATCAGTAGGCCCCTTTCCACCTTTTTTCTTTATCGGCCCCTTCCCACCCTTCTTTATCGGCCCCTTCTTTGTGCCCTCCCTTCCTTCCAATTTACGTCGCGGTTCCGTGCATTCCACGTGGGTCGCTGGCGATTCCTGACACTGATTTTGCATACTGGCCCCCGGTTGCACCTCTACTCTTTCTCCGCGGTCTCGAGCTCTGTTCAGTCCACCGCTGGACCGCCTTTCCAGGGCGGCTATCCTATCAATAAGCTCCGGGGTGGATGGCGCAGCCGCGTCAGCGACCGCCGCACCTCCAACAGCCGATCTGGACGACTCGAGCCGCCGGACCCTCTCTTCTAGCTTCTCGTAAAACTGCATGAGTTCGCAAAAGCGGCACATGCTGGAGTGGTTGATCTTTTCGAAGCAAGCTGCTTTGAAGTTCGTCACCCACTGATTTACTCTACACCTTGCGCATTCAGCCTTCAGTTTCTGCGGTCCAGTCATTGTAACTTATTTGTTTTTTCGAACTCTGAATACACTGAATAAGATAAAGCGTTCTAGCAATGAAAACTATCAAAAACGTTCTGAGAGAGAGAGAGAGAGAGAGAGAGAGAGAGAGAGAGAGAGAGAGAGAGAGAGAGAGAGTTAAGTAAGTAATTGCTTTTTGTTCCTTTTTAACCATTTACAAAAAAACGTTTTATATACTGTCTTTTCTGAATCTAAATAAAACCGTCTGACGTTGGCCAGAACGAAATCAGTATAGTGGACGCTCATAGCGTTAAAAGTTCGCAATATATCTTCGTTAAGTTCTATTATTCTTTTAGCTTTCTTTATCGATATAATGTTTTATCTCATTTGGTGTCCAAAATATTTCTCTTTTCAGCTTGAGTTTTCTGACAATTTGGGTAAAATAGCTGATCGTTTTGAGCTGAAAAATTTCGACACGTTATTTGACAGTTTTCTCTCGATCATCATCTGTATCGGAGTTGTTTCAGTTCATTAAAGACTCGGTATCACCTGGACATTTTTTTAAAACTGTTGGCTCATTTTCGTATAAGCCGAGAAGAAGCTATAGCTTGCTATATACTGGTTAATTCATTATCTACATCGGTTAGCATGATAAAGAATAATAGGGGAGTAGCTGTTGTTCTTCGTTGTACTGAGCTACGTACCTCCGTTTTTCATGATTATAATAACTTGCTTTCTAAGGAGATTACCGTATTTCCTGGCGTATAACGCGCACTTTTTTTTCCCCCAAAATACTCCAAACATCACCCTGCGTTAAAATTAACTCGTTAAAATTGTACATATGAAGTGAGGTAGGAGGTATATTTTTTCCTAAATTTTTATTTTCCTAAATTTTCTCTTCAAAATTAGGGTGCGCGTTATACGGCGGGAAATACGATATATATTTGTTTATTTTTATTATGCCTTCTGCTGTTCTAACATCTTTCATTTTATGCGCTATCATTCCATAATCACACACGTCGGACGCTTTAGCAAAGACTGTGTAAAGGACATAATTAGCGCTGTTTCAGAGTGCATCAATGACATTGTTATAATGTTCTATTAGTTGTGACGCGGGTACCAACTGACCTGAAGCTATATTGGTTCTTATATTGAATTCCCGATTAGATTAATTGAATACCCGGTTAGGTTAATTGAATGCCCGTTTAGGTTAATTGTACGCCCTTGACGATTGGTTAGGTTGTCGTGATATTTTCGTTAGCTTATAGCGTTCAATATCCACCCCGGCAATGCTGGGTCGCTCCGCTAGTATATATATATATATATATATATATATATATATATACAGGGTGAGTCAAAAGTAGCGCCCGATTTCTGTCAGTTGATTGTTTGTTTGCCATTTGTATTACAGTGTACAAGAAGGTAGAAATAAATGAATGACATGTTTATCTAACCATCTATTCGGGGGAAAATTATTACGGAACTGTACCAAGCTGTTTTACTTGCAATTTTCATGACTTCCCAGAAAGAATCTGACAGCCGAAAAAACAGAAATCGGGCGCTACTTTTGACTCACCCTGTATATATTATATATATATATATATGCTCTCAACAGGTGTTGAGAGCATTGTTGAAAATAAAGATTCCATTTATTTACAGAGTTAATACAAGTTATAATATCATAGACCATTAGAAATATTAATTAACGTTACCAATTTATGCGCAACACGACTTAATAAGAACTCAATAGGTAAGAATAATCGCGTCGATTGGTCCAATGTTACGATGCAGCAGAGAATAGAATACAAAGACAGAATAAGTCACCTCTTTAATAATTTAGAAATTTTGCACCTTGCCTGAATTAATAGTTGCTCAAATGATTCTCACTGTAAACTCATAGATAAGTATTATAGTAAGATAATATCCCTGTTAAGAGAAGCGGGAAGCCCCCTGATTAAATCCTACAACTATCATACTAAGATTATTCCTGGATGGAATGATTTTATTGCCCCCCTGAAGAGGGAATCGAAAGACACCTATGATTTGTGGTGATTTCATGGTAGACCCAGATTAGGACCAGTATACTTGAATATGTGTAGAAGTCGGGGTCAGTATAAGGCGGCCATAAGGCGATGTAAACAGGAAGGTCTATTCGAACATCAAAAGCCTGTGAAGCTCGCATAAATAACGATAATAACAAATTTTGGAAATTTGTTAAGAATCAAACGGGTGTCAAAAATGTCCTCCCTCCGACAATCGATGGGGTGTTGGGGGAGAATGAAATTGCAAAGCTGTGGAAAAACCACTTCTAACATTCTTAACAGCGTGAGTAGGGATAATCTTAAGATAGATTGCAGCGAAACGATTGTGGGAGGGACAAGGGAAAATACTTTGATATCATTTTCTGAAGTAAAGAGGTTAATTAAAGAGGTAAAGACTGGTTCTGCGTCAGGGGTAGATGACTTATCGAATGAGCACTTAAAATATGCAAATGACGTAGTATGTCTGCATATATCATTGTTCCTATCAGCCATGCTTGCTCATAGCTATATCCCTGCAGAGTTCATGAGGGTATATATCTTGCCCCTGGTCAAAAATAAGTACGGAGACATTCTGTCCAGCAATAATTACAGGCCTATTGCTGTCGCTTCCTGCTTCTCGAAACTACTAGAAAAACTCTTGTTACGCCGATTAAATGATTTCCTATGGACATCTAATCAGTTTGGCTTTAAAAGGTCCCAATCAACTGACCTGTGTATCTATGTACTTAAAGAAACAATATCTAAATACATTGACAGTAATTCAACTATTTATAGCTGTTTCCTAGATATAAGTAAGGCATATGATAGGGTGAACCACAATATTTTATTTGCAAAACTAGAAGACAGGAAGGTTCCCATGTACTATCCGAGTGTTTTGGCTCCTCTTGGGGTGAGACAAGGCTCCTTGCTCTCCCCTATGCTGTTTAATGTGTATATCGACGGATTAATTGCTTCACTTAAATGAGGCAACAGTGGGATGTTGTATAGATAACACAAGGATAAGTAACTTAGTTTATGCCGATGATATGGTGTTAATAAGTCCCTCTGTTAAAGGTCTGGATCGGCTACTAAAAGTCTGCGAAGTGTATACATGATATTCTTTTTAATGTTACAAAAACTAAGGTTATGCAATTTCATCCTAAAAGCTGTAATCAGCCAGCTGATATAGGGTTTAAAATGAATGGTGAAGTAATTGAGGAAGTACAAGAGTTTAAGTATTTGGGTCAAACTATTACCAGCTCCTTGAGTGGTGACTCGGATATAAGAAAACAATCTCGAAGCCTGTGTGCTAAAGCGAATAATGACCATAAGGAACTTTCGATTCTGTACAAGTGAAGCTAAAGACACTCTCTTTCGTACTTTCTGCAGTAATATATACGGACAGCAACTGTGGGTGAATTATAAAAAGGGTTCTGGCAGAACTCTAAATTTGCTGTACAACAGGTCTTTTAGACTTACATAAATTACCCCCGAGATGCTCAGCTTCGCAAATGTTTGCTACCCGCAATGTCCCGAGCTTCCCGGAGGTAACAAGACGTGCTCAACACAGTCTAATGCAAAGAATTAAAAAATCAACCAACCCGATCATCCAAGCTATCCATGAGTCCTGCCATTTATCTTCTAAGCCAGTGGTTCCCAACCTTTTCACCACAAAGGACCCCTTTTATTTTTATTTTTTTCCCACGGACCCCATGTTTTTGAAAGATTCCATCTACCAAACAAACTGTTTTTATTAACTAATAATTAACTCGTTTTCTCATTTTTCACTATCAAATAAAGGACATATAAGAGAGTATGCAATTAAAATACAGCCTATTAAAAAATGTATTAATAATTCCAGCCAAGAGCAAGGAAACTTGAAATTTTAGCCTAAGCGCCCGTATCGTGGGTAAATGTACGATTTCCATTGGAGCCTCTCGAAATATTGAAAGCTCACGCAGTGCCGGCCTTAGGGGTGTGCGAACCGTGCGGTCGCACAGGACCCGCAACTTAGGGGGGCCCGAAAATTTCACAGAAATTTACCATCGACGTCAGAGTGCCAAAATTGGTGTAAATTAATGTAATTTATTTTTTTATTTTCAGATCACCGATCCATCATGGCCTTAATGATTGCATTATGATAGTTTAAATATTTGATAATAATAAAGTAATAAGTAGTAATAATAGTAAAGGCTGTTGGTCTGTTGGTATTCTGTTACAGGTGCACTTGTATAGTTAAATTTTACTTGTTGTACTTGTTAACAATCTACTAAAATAAAATGATTAGCAATGAAAAACAATTTGACTTGTGTCATGGGGGCCCGTACAGTATACTCTGCACAGGGCCCGAAATATCCTAAGGCCGGCGCTGGCTCACGGATCCTCAGTACTACCTTCGCGGACCCCCAGGGGTCCGGGGACCCCAGGTTGGGAACCACTGCTCTAAGCTATGGACTTCTTGGTATGAAAACGTCTGTCTGTAGCTCCACTTAACTTCAACATTACAGTATTATTTCTAATCAATTGTATATATTTCTATCCTTAGTATATGAACTGTCATTGTATTAATAATATTTGTCATATGGACTATAGTCTGCCAATAAACCTTTTCATTTTCATATATACAGAGCGTCCCAAAAAAATGTATACACACTTTAACAGCTGATAGCTCAATTGATGTTTCTTTCTTTCCAAGTTAAACCCATTAGAATTAATAATGGCAGTCAGACTAAGCTTTGAACAAAGGAAATTCATTCTAAAATGCTACTGGAAGTGTGAAAACGCAGTTGAAGTGCAAAGATAGTTTAGGAGGGAGTTTCAAACAGATCCACCAACGCGACTTACCATCACTCGAATTAGAGATAAGTTTGAAGCCGATGGAACTGTTCAGAATGTCCACAAGAAGCGTTCCGGAAGACCACGGACATCGACAAGCCCCACAAAGCAAGAAAGAGTACTGGAAACGTATCACCAAAGTCCAAGAAAATCTGTGCGGCAAGCGAGTCGTGAGGTAGGAATTTCAGAATCGTCTGTCCAACGCATTTTGAAGCGCTGTCAATGGAAAAGTTACATTCCAAGATTAGTCCATGCTATTAATGAAGATGATCCGGACCGAAGAGTGGAGTATTGCGAGTGGTACTTGGCACGATGTGGATGTGGATTGGACGAAGGGGTTTCGTAGAATACCCTCCGCGTTCACCAGACCTCACACCACTAGACTTTTTTTTATGGGGATACTTAAAAGACAAAGTCTACGCTATAAAACCTGCAACAGTCGCTGAATTGAGAGCAGCCATTGAACGAGAATGCACACAAATACCAAACGAAATGTTTCGTGATGTTTGCGATTCCATTGCTTCGCGTTATCAGCAGTGCCTGGACCAGAACGGACGTCAGTTTGAAAACAGGCGTTGACAAAACAATTAAATAATGTCTGTAGATTCTATTACATTTTGAAAATGAAATGTATTTTAATAAACACTGCCTTTATAAGTATTTAAAGTGTGTATACATTTTTTTGGGACGCCCTGTATATATGTTACTGTAAGTAAAAGCCCGACGAGTTGTAAATCTTAAGATTTGCCGATAAATCTTGACATTTACCATGTCATCTGGTAAATGTCCGAAAAACAAGTGAAATTTTACTTATTTCGGACTTTTACCAAATCTACATGGTAAATGTCAAGATTTACCATCAGAAGTTGTAAAAGCCAGGAGTGAAGAGAAATAACCTAACCTAACTAAAAGATGTTTGTGCAAGGCCTCTGGCCTTTTATGCAATTCAAAGTGCCACAACAGTTCACCATGCTGTAATAAATGAATTCGTTTTTTTTTTGTGCAAGAATTTTTCCCGTTTTTAAGTTGCTAGTATATTTAAGTAAATGGTTTTTTTCCCAGTTTTAGTAATTTCTCTTCAATCCTGGCTTTTACAACTTCTGATGGTAAATCTTGACATTTTACCATGTAGATTTGGTAAAAGTCCGAAATAAGTAAAATTTCACTTGTTTTTCGTACATTTACCAGATGTACATGGTAAATGTCAAGATTTACCGGCAAATCTTAAGATTTACCACTCGTCGGGCTTTTACAGTGATATATATATATATATATATATATATATACAAAGGTGGGCACCCGGGCCTCAAAAAGGACCGACGGTCCCGGTCCCGGTCCTTGCCTCAAACTGGACCGATGGTCCCGGTCACGGTCCTTTCTGAAGATAGGACCTAGGAACGACTCGGTCCTCGGTCCTTATATATAATATAAGTGAAAAATTTGATTAAAATGAAAAATGAAATTAAAGACACCGGAAATCTTTAATTTTATTAACGTAAATTATAATTAATACAATACATAAATGATGAAAAAAAGTTAAGTTAAATGCTTGAGTTTCCCTTCAAGAAGACTAGCATTTCAAAATGGCTGTCACTGAGCCCTGACCTTTTCGGCTTGAGGACGTCCTTCCCCAAAGAGAAGAGCCTCTCCACGGCGGCACTGGATGGGATAGGCGTGTTAAACTTGATGAACGAGTCCTTCAACGCCGGGCTGGGGAACGAGTCCTTGTTGAAGATGAAGGGTTTCGCAGGCCTCTCGCTGAGAAATGTCTCCACCATAGCGCTCCTGAGGGTCTCCTCGCCGCTTCTTCTTTTTCTGGAGCTCCACCCCGTCCTTGATGCACTGGTCGAACTGGTTCTGGACGTGAGGGTGGCGCCTGGAGACATGTCGCTTGAGGTTGTTTTGGCTCTTGTTGCTTTTCGAGAGGATGTTCTTGTTCGGCAGGCACAGCAAGCACTTGTACTCCAGGTTCTGCTCACCCTTGGGGCCCAGGTATTCAGAGTATTTGTCCAGGTACGGCCAGGGATTGCCGGGTTCAGTTCTTCCGCTAGGAGCTCCAGTTGCTTGACTTGAAGTTGAAGCACTAACATCAGTAGATTCTTCGTCTCCTCCAGGTGTTGAAACAAGTTTCAGTTCAGTCTGTCTCTTTCTGAGTCTTCTGGAGGAAACGATCCATCTTCTTTAGAACTTCAAATAATCACTAAACACACTAAAATCACTAAAAAAGACCGTCCGGAATTGCTTAAAAATGGACCGTCGCTCCTCACTGAGAAAAGGACCGATTTTCCCGCTCACGGTCCTTAAAAAGGACCGAGTTCCTGGAGTTCGATCCTTTTGGAACTCGGTCCTGCCCACCTTTGTGTGTATATATATATATATATATATGTATATATATATATATATAAACTTGTATTAACTCTGTAAATGGAATCTTTATTTTCAACAATGCTCTCAACACCTGTTAAATAATTTTATCAAAATTTCCGAATGTTGATCTTTGGCTCTTCGAAGCAGAGTTCAATCGATGACGTGTGTCAGAGGCTTTGCACAATGCCTAACAGACCCCCAATTTATGGTTACGCGCATGCGCAGACGGTTATAAACTGATTTGTTGAATGTGGGATTTGAAGCCATTATTTTTGTGATGTGATTTCACTTTTGGGTAAAATTTAATTGCAGAGTTTTACTACGGGAAAGGTTTCTCAGTTATTGATGGAGTCTTATGTGGTTATTGATCGTGGTTGGTTGTTGATAGTTTATTGTTCGTTGTTGTCCTCTGTAATGTAATACAGTTGGTTGGTTCATGAAAGGACTGTGTGTGTGTGTGTTGTGAGTCAGTTATACAGTGTTCAGAAAAATGTATGTTGTTTGTTGGTTTACATATGTGTATAGATTTTCTGAACATCTCTTCCTCTCTCTGGCTTCGGAATGAGCCAGCTCCGTTCTGGGTCCTTTATTTTTATCATCTATATCAACGATGTACAGAGTGTATGGTAAGTAACTCCCTATTTTAAAATTCGTATAACTTCCCTATTTCTTACTCAAAATTATTTAGTATTTATTGAGGTTTTCTGTATTGAGCTTTCTGTCGGGCAAAACTGACGGTTTGGTGTGGTATGACATCCACAACCATTGTTGGGCCTTTTATCTTGGGGGCACAATGAATGCTGAAAGATACCTGCAAATGTTGAAAAATCGTATATGGCCAATGATTTCGCAATGGAATAACATTGCTAATCTTCATTTCATGCAGGACGGACCACCACCTCATTTTTCTAACAATGTGGGGGCATGGCTGCATGACAAATTTCAAGGACGATGGATTGGAAGACGTGGTCCGCATGAATGGCCTGCTCGCAGCCCAGACCTAACACCTCGTGACTTCCTTAGCCCAATCCCAGAGAAAGAAGTTTATCGCCACAAGCCTAAAGATCTTGATAGTGGACCGGCCAAAATTAAAAAATCGACTTTGAACGGCGTTTTTTGTTAATAGCTGGCACCCATGCTAAATCAATGTACTTGTGGGTGAGGAATAAAATGCAGGTGGATGCCACTCCCGCTTTTGGCTTTGAAGGTCATTTTCGAGGTCAAACTGTGCAAGAAATGATATTTTCTAATTTTTATTTAAAAAAAATATATTCTGAGCCAATTGGTTTGACCAAATGTTTCATTTTTCCACTGTGGTAAAGAAGTATGATGACGCTTATTCCATCCGAATTACCAACTCAAGGTCAAATTCAAGTTAATCACGACCAAAATTGTGCTAAAAATTTGTGATTTTTTATTTTAATTGGCGAAAAAAACATTGAGTAAGTCTGTTTGTCAAAACAATTTATTTTAACATGATTAGTGCCTAATAAGTTTGATGGCATGAATTAAGTACTCACAGTAACAGAATTATCACAACTAAATCACAAAGCAGTAAATATAGCCTCATAACTATACAGTTTACACACTAGTAACATCTACAAGTTCACGTTTCTTAATGAACAGCACCGAAATGCTGCACTGACAGTCACAATTGTGTGGATTGCAATCACTTAAGAACAGAGTTATTAGTTCCTTACAGCACATTCCAGCTTCTCTCGATTTCAGCCCGGAAGAGAGAGATAGATCTACTGTCCAGCTGGGTTATAGCAACCGCTGTCGTCACAACCACAAGCTGTCGTACACTCCATCCTTTTCTTGAAGCAGTTGCATCTAGCTGTCTTGCACTTTTCAACCACAAGCAACAAGCTCCAGGGATTGGAGGAAGTCTTGTCCACACTGGTAGGAGGCTCCCATCTTTCAACTTCCAGGCTGAAGTGTCCACCAGATCTTCAACATCTACGTGCTCTTTGTCAGCCTGGAGCCATATTTTGGCCTGATAGTTTGCCCGCTTGGCGTGGAGCTCCAGGGCATCCTTTGTCGGTGTGAACATTTCCAGAGTCTTCTTGGCCTTCCCTAAAAGGTGAACTCTGGCGTCATCAACTGCGTGTTGTTCCGGGGTGCCATACAAATGACACACAAACTTCTCAACATCTGCGATATCCCCATCTCGACCAATGGCGTGCAGCAGGAGTGGGTGGTCACTGAACACCTTCCAACACTTCTTTTTTCCACGACCACTGAAGGACGAGACTGTCACACACTCGGTCAAAGCGTGGAAGCTGACCAGGTTGTCCCTGACTGGGGGGCGACAAACTCTTGAATACATCGTGCACGGGGTAGCATTTTCGGTTCTTGGCCGTTCCGCACAGCATCCTCACTTCAGCGACCTTGGTGCAAACGAAGTGAATCAGCAGCACCATTACATCAGTATCTCTGCACACTACCAGTATTCGTTCATAGCCCTGGGACGCTGCATCACATGAGTGAAGGATGAGCTTGGTGTCCCCCTCTTCATGGTTGCTATGCAGTGGAACGTCATGTCGCCTGGTTGACCGTACTTCAGTGGCTTCAGAGAAGCCACCCCCTGTCACCAGCTGACATCTTTCTTGAAGATCTCTGCCCTTCTCAGTGATGACGTTAGAGAGAAACAAGGCTAGGTCAGCCTTGTTTGTATCAGGGCCATGAAGTTTTTCCACACTTCAGGCAGTGGTACTTGTGGGCCATCAATGACTTTCCGAATCGGTTTCTTCTTGCTTGCACGCTTTGTCCTGGTAACTGTTTTGATCAATCCTTCCCCTGCGTACCGATCAAAGATGACATCAACTCTTGTTGTGTGTTCATTGAAATAGCTTGTCACGGCCTTGAAGAACACTTCAGCATAGTCGCCGAATGTCCGACAGCCGCCAGGCTTGCCAAGAGCTTGGATGAGTGCATGGCCATCTATCATCACACAGGTCTTCAGATCAAAGGTTGGAACCTCTGAGCTTATGGTCTGCTGAGCCATTAGGATGTTCATCAGCTCAGACTTCGATTTCGAATTCATCTCTCCTTCTGCCTTCGCAAGACTAAATGGGACTGAACAGTTCATGCTTCAAGACGTTGACCATCTCCGCCATGCGACCTGCGGTCGTGGCATTCAGGAGCCGCTGTAATAGCTTTGTCAGTCAGCTTTGATGGTCTTCTGCGTGTTCTGCTTGGTGGAAACTGTAGCTTTGTACACATCAGCGAAGGTTTTCGACCGATGTCTCTTCATCGTTTCATGGAAGCCTACTATCTGTTCAATCAGTCTCTCCTTCATGAAGCCGATTGCATACTGCTTTCCTCGATCCTGAGCTGTCAGCAGGTTCTCCACAACATCTGTGGGTGCAGTGTCTTTGGTTGCCAGTGAAACAAGTGGGATGTTAGTGGCGGCATCTGTATCTCCTGCTTCATTCCCGTGAACTCTGAAGACGTCAAACTGCTTCAACTGCTGAACTAGCTTCATGACATCATGAGCGTCACGCCTAGTGCGAGAAGGCAGACTGTCAACCCGAGTGAAGGTGGCTTCCCTATCATCATCTTGAAGATTGAAGAAGCATCTTGTGTCTTGAGAGATGCGTGACCGCTCTGACCATGTGATGCAGAACATGTCTCTTGCTTGGTCATTCTTTGTGATGCCGATGACACCATTCTGCATCTTGCATGTACGATTTATCCATTCGGTTGCCTGATCAGCTGGAACTTGGGTGAAGCGCTTCGCCGTCCATCTTGACGACAAAGTTCCCATTACAGAACTCTGCATGAACTTTTGCTGCTGACTTCTCAAGACCTCTCATATCAGCCAAGTAGACCGGCCCCCAACGTGCATAGTTTGTGTGGTCAGAGATAGTTAGCCAAGGCAGCATTGCAGCAAAGGCTTCTATGTGGAGACTCCACATGCCATCTCTCTAAGCTCTGATGAAGGCCAGTAGGATCTCTACCATTTCCATGTAGGATGACCACAGCATGAAGTTGGGATTTTCAGAGTGCTGGTCATTGAATTCCTCCATGAGACTGTGGAATTTCTCATCTGCCAAAACGTCTGAGAAGTTGTCAACAGCATCGCGCATCTCATCTATGTCAGCTCTGTCTTTGAAAAGCGAAGCAACATTGAGGGCAAGCTGTTTGACGTTCTCATCTCCGTTGCCAGTTGCAGCCAGCCATGACTCAAACATCTGCCACCTCTCACAGCTCGGTAGTAGGCCTTGCCGTCCAGCATTGTCTCAGTGGTGTTAGCCGCGTACACATCTGCCTCTGTCCATAAGTCATCAAGTCCCACACTTTCCATGTGTTGACCAATGGCTTTCAGAAAGTTGAAGCAGATATGGAGGCCTCCCGTGAGCAAGACCACGTTGGCAAATTTCGAGTTTGCCCAGACTAGTTCCTTACCCCTGCTGTACAGAGGCTGATCAGCAGTGATGATGGTGTACTTCTGGCTGACATACTTAGAAATGGCCATGAAGCGATTAATGACAGTGGTCATGGTGTCATTGTCATCTGCTGGTGCCTGCAGGATTGGCAACATCCCGGCGGTTGTTACTGGTGGATCCGCAGTGCTGACAGATTGATTGAATGCTCCCCAGCTTGGAACGGACATCGCTTCATCATGGATGTGTGACACTACCCAGGCCAAGTCCTTGGCACGTGCCCGGTCCCTCTCAGGTTCATGTGACAAGTCGTCTATGACAGTGTCGTAGCCAGGAGGAGATGGCCTCTTGCCAGATGGGAGGGTAGCCTGGTCCAGCCTTTGAAACTCCTGTAGGTCATCAGGTTTGATAGATTTCGATCTCTTGTGCTTGTCACCCTTTTGGCCATGACTCTGCTGCGGAGGGGGGCCTCTCTGCCATATCATCAATTGAGTGCTGTGGAAGGCGTTCTTCCTGTCTAAGGTCTAAGGTTGACTCCAAGACATCTATGTTGTCACAAGAGCAGTGAGCAGGATGTTCTGAGCGATGGTGGTGTCTATCCTTCTTACAGTGTCGATACCAATAGTGTGATTTGCCGCGTGGAACAGATCTAGGAGTGCTTCTGAGCGGGTGGCTTGGTGCAGAGCAGAGTAAGACCCCAGCCCACATTCTTTGGTGTCAACTTTCGTCGGGTGGAGACTACATAGACTATGTCCTGGGCAATGTTACACACACTCTGCTTCACTTTCTGGTCCTCTTCACTTCCCTCATCCACAGCATCCAATCTCCCAAAGAGCAATCGTAGAAACAGGCACAGACTGTCGGGTATGACGCGATCAACATGTTCCTGATCAAGACCTTGCCACGTCTCGGAGTGTCCAGGGGTTTCAAGATGATCTTATCGAACCTTCAGAGCCACGTGTACCATATCTTGGAATATGCTGCTAGTGGCACACATGCGGACATCAGCATCTTCATCTTCAGTAGACTCTGATTCAGAGGTGACAGGACCTTGTTCACAAGACTTAGCCAGTGCTTTGGAGATGATGAAATCTGAGCTCTCTCCAGGGTAAATCAGCAGCGGGCCCCCTTGATAATGGGCGTACATAGCTGGCGTTTGATCCAAGCAGCCTTTGAACATCTTCGTAGAACGTTGTTCTCCTGGAGTATTTCACGGTGATGCCGGTGTCATTACACATACTTTCGTATCTGTCCCAGACGTCTCCCATGTCGTATACGTGACCACGAGACAGGCCTACTGTCAAGTCTTTGCACAGCTTCGTCATGCACTCATTTTCAGGCCCTTGCTGCTCCTTTGACACCGCTTGTTTTCTAGTACGTCTCTCAAATGTCACGAAACATGCCAGATGATAGCAGCCTTCAACTGCAATCACATCACTCGCCGCTGACAACGGTATGCTCATGACAGGGTCGTGTTTGGCACGCTGGATCAAGTCATCTGACTACTCCATTGTCTCCACCCTATGCAGTTTCTTTGTGGTCTTCTTTTGGCAAAACATGCAGAGGGTCCAGTCAATCACTGGTGTTGAACGTCTACGCTTTGGGGGAAAAGCCTGAGAGCCTGCACATTTTGTGGTCGCCGATGCACCCATGGTCTGCTGCTGACTTCGCAGCCTTTTGAGTTTGCCTTCAGATGTGAATAAAAAGTAACATGATTTATGCCACTCGAGTTCCAATGCATTGAAATCATCCTTGGAGTGACTTTCCAGTCTTTGTAAAACATCAAGATAGTAGGTATCTCCCAGGTTCTTTCTCTCATCGCCCACAGTTATAGTTCTTGCTTTTCCTTCTGCTGATGCTGTGCGCAGGTCACCAGCGCTGCTTTGGCAGAAGAAGCAACAATCCTCACTGACATCCTGACGTTTCATCTTGAGCTTGATGACAGCTACAGGGTCCATTGCTGATGAGCTTCCTATCTGCAAATACAAGTGGGAATGGCAGTATGTAGTAGCCACAGATATATTGAAACAATTCGAAACATATCTATCCCTTAGCAGTGTTGTTATTATTATTTTACCAGCTGGCACTGTCTGTACTCTTTTAATTGCATATACCAAACCAATGTCTGGTCAGCCAGTGCATTGAAAATATTCAACATGTGAAAGTATGCTATTACTTGTACTATGGTAGTAGTAGGCACATGCGCACCTCACCCAGCATGCTAAATGTAGTTTTAATGGAAATAATGACATCCACAGTCATAGTTACATTCAATTATTATCCATAAAATCACAAAAATATGCTTTGTGCTAATGATACACCTTTAAACACGTTGTTGTTTTTGTGTAGCCGATCAGCCCACCCTGATTGAGCAAGCCGGCGGCACGCAGGTAACCGATCGCCCTCTCCGGAGTGGACCAGAGGTTCAGCGCACTAGTGATGTTGTGTTGTATTCGTTGTTGTGCTAGAGCGGTACAGTCTGTCATAATGTGTTCAATTGTTTGTGGTGTGTCCTGGCACAGGTGGCAGGTGTCGTCTGTGAAGTTGTTTAGTCTGTGTTTATATGTCCGTAAGTTGGGGTGATGTCCACATCGGAATCGTGCTAAGTTAACTCGATCCGATCTGCTCAGGCTGATCTCTGACCTGTTAATGGGTGGCGGTTTCGCACCTAGGACCGCATTCGGACCGAGTCGTGTCAGTGCTTTGTGGGTTAGGTGTGTGTGTATGTGTTTTCTGTACTGTGATGTCTGTGGGGCGTGGTATGGAATGGAGTATTTGGTTATAAAGTCTCTCTGGTGTTACCTTAATGGTGCGAGGTGTTGGTGCATGATTGTACATTTAGTGGCAAGGGTGTTGTGGGTTAGTTGTGGCTGCTGCCATGAATTGTGTTCCCCTCATGTCTAAATGATCCCTAACTTTCAGTATTTTTGTTTCTGTGTGCAGGTGTTCTATTGGTGTTGTTTGAGTGCATCCTGTAATGATACGAAGTACGTTGTTTTGTATTGTCTGCAGGGTGTTTATGTGTGTGTTTGAGATAATGGGTGCCCAGCATGGGCTAGCATAGTCCATAACTGAGCGAATATATTGTTTGTATATGAGTGATGTTGTTTCCTGCTGGTTTCCAAAGTTTGAGCCTGTTAGTACCCTAAGCGTGTTAAGTCTTGACGTACATTTGTTTTTAATGTCCTGAATGTGGTTTGCAAAAGATAATGATGTGTGTTGTATGTGACCCTAAGTATTTTGGTCCTATGAGTGTGTGGAATGTTGATGTTGTTTAGTGTAAGCTGTGGAGTTAATCTGGTGTTCTTTTGTGTTGCTTGTAAGCAAGGTGATGGTTGATTTTGTGGGCGCTACTTTGAGTCTATTGTGTGTGAGCCAGTCTTGTATACTGTTTATGTATGTATGTAGGTTATTTGTAGCGGTGTCGATGTTGTTGTGGATGGATGTTAGTGATGTCATTTGCATATGATACGGTAAGCTTTATCTATGGGTGTTGGAATGTCACGCATGTATAAGTTGAAGAGTGTTGGTAAAAGAACAGAGCCTTGAGTGACCCCGTTCGGAAAAAGCTTGTTTTTGGATGACTTGCCATTAAATGTAACATGCGAGTATCTTCCTGAAAGATAGTTGCTCAGCCATCTTTTAGTGTTATTGTGCATGTTTGTGTGAGTATTTTGTTTGAGGGAAGCTGGGATAGCATCAAATGCTTTACTAATGTCTATTATTGCTAATAGTGTACGTTGAGCTGGTCGTCTGGAGTTGGTCCCATCTATGATGTGCTGCGTGAGGTTAGTGAGTAATGTCGTTGTTACATAGAGCCACCACTGAAATGCAAAAATTCGGAATTTTTCAGAATTTGACTTTTGTAACTTTGTATGGGACCTTCAAACCCAAAATTGAGAGTGGCATCCACCCACATCTTGTTTGGCATCCTCAATACTACTGATCTAAGGTGGGTGCCTGTTATTAACAAAAAACGTCGTTAAGTTTTTTTCTAGAAGACTTTTCAATTTTTAGCCGGCCCACTCTGATGGACTGAGCAAAAGAATTAGCCATGTTCTCAACAGTGTTCTTGAACGCATGTTACGGGCAGCAGTGGACAAGTCTAAGGAAATGTGATAATGCATGAGGATATGTGCATAGGCGTATGAGGCGGGGGGGTCTCGGGGGGGGGAGCAGCCCCCCCTCAGGACTAGGGAATTGAGCATTTTCAGGACAGATTTTTCCTGCCATTCCTTTTTTTTGTTTTTTTACTTCTTGAGGTGAATTAATTACTTGCTACTATACTTGTAGTTAATAATTAAAACGTAAGTTGAGGACTTACTGAATTCTATATCAACTGCAATGCCGTAGTTTTGCTTGTCATTTAGAAATGTTGTAGCAAAATTTTCTAATGTTTGTAAATTGTAATGTTTTTTATATCAAAAAGGCTTTAATATATGTTACTCATGCTCTAACGACTAACCTTTGTGTTATTTTATACTACACAGTGCTTATCCTGAAATCAGGGCACCGTGAAAATTTTTACAAATTTTTTCCGCCACCCCCACCCGATAGTAAAGTGCCATCTCATACACCTATGTATATGTGGATGTGTAAAGTTTATGTAAATGTTTGTGAATGAAAACCTCAATAAATACTGACTAATTTAGTTTGTTTCATTAAAAGTGAGTGAGAAATAGGGAAGTTATACAAATTTTAAAATAGGGAGTTACGTGTCATACACCCTGTAGACTTTGGGATCCTAAGTACAGTTTCTAAATTTGCAGACGATACCAAATTAGGAAATGGGTAGATAATGAGGAGGGCGTAAGAATGCTTCGAAATGATCTTAATAGGTTGGGCGAATGGTCTGGTACTTAGATGTCATTCAGTTTGAATAAATGTAAGGTAATGTAAGAGTATATAGGTTACGAGAACACAAAGACTGATTACTCTTTCTTGGGGAGGAACTTGACTGAGAAGGATCTAGAGAATGACTTAGGAGTTTATATCAGTGATGATCTCAAAGCATTGTACAGAAGTCGAAAAGAAGGCCTTAAAAATACTAGGATATATTAAAGGACGGAGCAAGTGTAGTTTACGTCACCCTGTGGTGTTTAGTCTAGTTTACGTTCCCCTACATTATCCTAGTGTAGTTTACGTCAGTGTTCTTCAAACTTTTTTCCCACGACCCAGTGTAATATCACATACCCTCTCGACCCTATTCGTGTGTTTAGTCTAAAAAGTCTGACATTGAATATAAAACAAAATAACAAGCAAGCTAATTTAAAGCTTTTATCTCATTAGAGTCAGGACGTACTGCATTAATTTAAGGAGATTTTTAATATTAATCAAATATACAACAAATAAAATAAATCAATTTAAAATTTACCTGCTCAATGTGACTGGTGGGCCTGCCTATTGCTTGTTATTTTGGCCCAATCTGGTTCACACGATGATAGTGCTACACGCATATCGGCTGCACTGTTGAGTCGGTTTCTCTCTTTGGTTTTTAACCTTGTCACAGTGGAAAACCCAACTTCACACATGTAGCTTGTCGTAAAAAGAAGCAACAGCAAAACACTCGTCTTACTTAAGAGTGATTATTCATTTGGAACACTGATCCAAAATGATGATAAAGTTCATGATTTGTGCCTGATTCTTAATGTATTGTCACATGTGAGATGGAGCAGCTCATTTTCTTGTTCAGATGTCAAGTTCAACCCTACGATAGATTCCGGCGTCTCAAAAGCAAAAGGATCTTTTACCCAGTGTTTTTCCTGTAAAACTTCAAACTTCTCTTCCGGAAAATAATGATCAAAACTGGCAGACAAAGCAGAGAGATGTAACTGTATAGCACCTTTCATTTTGTTCAAACCTCCTTCAGTGATGATGTTTTCTTCAATGTGTTGCAACAGAGTTGGGAACATATAGTAGTTCGGGCGTTCAACTTGAAGTCTGGCTTGCCACAATAGTAATGATTTTTTAAATGCTTTGATTTCTTCACAGTGTTGGAACAAAGCATTTTCTTTTCCTTGTAGCTTCAAATTAAGTTCATTTAGACATGAAAAAATGTCTGCTAAATATGAGAGCTTCATTATCCAATTGTTATTACAAAACAAATCTGCCAAATCAGATTTTTTTTCAGAAGAAAAAAATGAATTTCCATCCTTGGCTCATAAACCCTTGTTAGGACTCTGACCCGTGAAAGCCACCGAACTTCAGTGTGATAAATGGGAATGATCATCCCCCATTTCTAAGCAGAGCATTTCAAACAGCCGAGTGTTCAGTGAGCTTCCTTTAATGATATTAATCACTTTAATCACGTCTTTCAGAACCATACTAAAACTATTAGGAATACACTTGGAAGCCAAAGTTTCACGATGAATAAAACGGTGATTCCAAGTAATATCGTTACCTGCTGCATCTAATATTTTTCTCACAACCCCACTATTTCTTCGTCATATTTGCTGCACCATCACTTGTAATTCCTTTGCAATTAACCCAGTCCAATCTCTATTTTCCAACTACACAATCATGCACCACTCTGTATATGTCTGACCCTGTTGAGTTTGTTGGTAAGGTCAAACAACACAGTAAGTCTTAAAAAAATTCCTCTTTCCACGTATCTCACATAAACCAATAGTGTTGCACAATTAGAAATATCAGTGCTCTCATCAAGTTGGATAGCAAATTCTCCAGCAGATTGTAGACGTGAAACCAGCTGGAATTCTAAATCCTCTGTAATAGTAGATATTCTCTGAGATACTGTGGTATCACTGAGAGGGACACTTTTCAACTTTTCTGCAAACTTATTATCGTAAATTGTACTCACCATATCCAAAGTGGCTGGGAGAAGAAATTTTTCAGCAACTGTATAGGGCAGTTTCTCTTTTGCAATGCGATATGCAACTAAATATGATGCCAGTTGTGCTTTATCATTAAGAGTGGTTGATTTAATAAGAACTTGTGCTGATAACTTTAATTCATGCTTCCTTCTTTGGAAATATTCAAATAGTTTGTCAACGAGTTCTGCACGTTTTGTTTTTAAGTGTCTTTTTAGTTTTGAAGGTTTCAAACTTTCATTTGCAAGAATTTCATTACAAATAACATAATGTGGCTTGGGATCTTTGTTTCCTTTTTCAAAGTTGATAAAGCCATACTTCAAAAAATCGTCACGACTTGTCCACGAATTGATTTTCTTTTTGGCAGGAGGTTCATAGGAGGCTGACATGGCAGAGACCTCTCCCTTGTTACAAACATTTTCTGTTGTAGGCCTGCCCGATTGTGCTTCTTTTTCAGATGCAGATGAGACTGATGACTGAGCATCTGTTTTGCTTTTTCTGATAACAAAACGATCCATTCTTTTCTTGGGGTGGGGTGAAAATGTTCCGACTAAAGTGACAGCAATGTACTCTCACGCCTACAGCATAAACACAACTGGGAGACTTTCCTGCCTGGACACGTTCGGGTCGTGTGAGGTAGTGAGCGACTCGTGAGAACACACACACGGACACACTCACTCTCTTTGAGATGGATTTCTTGTTGCCTGATATCATTCTTGTTAACTTAAACACTTTTTTTTTTTTTTTCATAAATACCTAATAATCAAAATATATAAATGGCACTAACTACAATTAATACAATATAAAAATGATAATTGTAAATAATATGCTTAAGTACGGTAACTAATACTTAATATTTGAATGAACTATTGACAAAAACTTGATATCATGGTGTACTTTGTAAATATATTATTTATATATGATAGAATCAACCGAGGCTGCTAAAGTCTTAGCAGTTTTAAACCTTTTTCTCACTGGTTTATGTAGTGTGTCCTGTTCGCGCAAAAAACTCTCAACATCTTTTTTCTCTATTCCCTCATTATATACACCCTTGTATCATACAATCTATTAACACCAACGTAGGATGCTGGATTAGAAATTTCATAATAACTTTTTCTTAATATGTCAGCCATTTATGTATTTTAGAGGCGCGCGAGTAGGTTAGTTCGTTGGTGGATGGTCTCTTCTTCTTCAGAGATGTTACCGATGGATGCGAAGATGTGTTCAGTTGTGGTACTTGCGCTGCTTCCTCCAAGTCTTTTAATCTGTTCTGGTTACCTATCAACGTTTATGGGATGTTTATTTGCTGCAGTCTAGCTTTAATAGGTCCCCATCCTGTTGGTGAAGGTCTATCCCACTTTCTCTGTCTTTCCGGCAGAGTGGGCTCTACCTCCCTATGGAGTAGAGGACCGTTCTGCAATCTTTCCTATTCCCTCCGACTATTTTTCTGACATGTCAGCAGTGGCCGGCGGATGATGATGGTGAGTCTTTTTTCTCTTTTTCTGAATGAATGTTAACTCACGAGTGATAGGTGTTGCTACTTACTTAACCCCTTATTCTCTTCTCTTAACCCCCTACTCTTTCCTTTCTCTCGGGCTAACCTTAGAGTGGATCTTAGGGTCTTTGTTAGCCTTAGCATCTGTAGATATAAATGATGTTCGAGCCCCGTACCTTTGACCCTCCGACAATAACCTCGCCTGTATCGGACCAATGTATAATGGGGTCCTCACTCAATAGGTTGTAAAGACTTGATCCTTTATTCCTCAATGTATGAGGTAGACTACTTTTTAATACGTGCTCGATGTGTTCCCCTCCGCTGTTCTTTGACTGCTCGTCTCTAGCCTCGGCTCCAGGTCCGTCAACATCATCAGTGCTATGTTTAATAACTATGGGGACTTCGGTCGGTTTCTTGTAATCTTCGAGCTCTTGAAGAAATTTATGCAGAGCTTCTTGATATAAAATTCTTTTCTCGTCAGGGGGCTTCTCACTGTTTAATAGATTCACCAATTCATTCTCCATTCTTTTAAGCCTATTTTTACCAGGTTCTACTACTGATTCCTTTGTATTTTGTATCGATGCATATACCTCGTGTGGAAGCAAGACCACTTTCTTCATTATAGTATATTAGACAATAAAGGTGCCAAAACTGAAAGAAAGGTGGGCAGGAATGAACCCCCTTTTTGCAAAATAATCTGCTTTTTCTTTCCCACACTTTGCTTTTTCCCACACTTTTCTTTTTCAGATGCAGATGAGACTGATGACTGAGCATCTGTTTTGCTTTTTCTGATAACAAAACGATCCATTCTTTTCTTGGGGTGGGGTGAAAATGTTCCGACTAAAGTGACAGCAATATACTCTCACGCCTACAGCATAAACACAATTGGGAGACTTTCCTGCCTGGACACGTTCGGGTCATGTGAGGCAGTGAGCGACTCGTGAGACCACACACACACACACTCTTCGAGATGGATTTCTTGTTGCCTGATATCATTCTTGTTAACTTAAAAACACTTTTTTTTCCATAAATACCTAATAATCAAAATATATAAATGGCACTAACTACAATTAATACAATATAAAAATGACACATTTTAGAAAGACTGACTGGGTCAATATTTTTAACAAACAGACGGAGACTGCCGGGCAATAGTTGGTAGATCTTTATTAATTCACGATATTTCTTTAGCCTCTTTATCATTCTGGGATGTATACCGTTTCAGCCTCGTTTGGGAATATATTCGTTCTTAGAAGCACCCAAAACGTGTTTCGCAGATGAAGGTCACAAACCAAATAGCGTAACGTTGACCTGTAACTTCTCTGTAAACTGACAAAAACTCCTTACGCTGATTCGGGAACATTTAACTGGCTAATACTCCAATTTGTGCCACATCTCTACGTTGTGCGAATAAGATTAGATACTGGGTGTTTAGCGATACATCACGCATGTATCTATTCTTGAAAAACAGGTTTTGATTGATGAAGAACACACTTAAGTTAAGATGGTTGGAGAATACTGTAAATGTCTCGTTAAACGTTTTGTCCAATTCTGAAATGAGATCGTCAATTACAATAACTATGAGTTCATCACCTTTATAGAACTAACATCATAAACACCTTTGTGGAACAAAATACCATCTTGGCAGCGCCGGCCTTAGGATATTTCGGGCCCTGTGCAGAGTATACTGTACGGGCCCCCCATGACACAAGTCAAATTGTTTTTCATTGCTAATCATTTATTTTAGTAGATTGTTAACAAGTACAACAAGTAAAATTTAACTATACAAGTGCACCTGTAACAGAATACCAACAGACCAACAGCCTTTACTATTATTACTACTTATTACTTTATTATTATCAAATATTTAAACTATCATCATGCAATCATTAAGGCCATGATGGATCGGTGATCTGAAAATAAAAAAATAAATTACATTAATTTACACCAATTTTGGTACTCTGACGTCGATGGTAAATTTCTGTGAAATTTTCGGGCCCCCCTAAGTTGCGGGCCCTGTGCGACCGCACGGTTCGCGCACCCCTAAGGCCGGCACTGATCTTGGTACTCGTTGAATACGGATTGGTAAGTTGAATAACACCATATGACTTTGTGCACAAAATCTGAGAACAGTTCGTCCTTATCTTTAATGATTTTAAGCATAAACACTCTTTTCCCACAACCTGTAGGGCCGGATATAATACATGTAGAAGGACTTGTGAACCTGAATTTTTCTACAGAATCCATCTCTAACACGACACACGATAGTGTGGTTGAGGTTACAGACTCCATCCACACCATCGAGCCAACAGCTGTGACAAACGCAGCGCCCCCACTCGTCAACTCAAGGAGAAGAAAGCGGGAGCATGAACCATCTTCCCCGTCAAAGCGTGTAAAGTCATCAGCCCCAGTAATAGGACCGCAACCCTCCACGTCTTACGACACGACTCCTTCAGTAGCGTCATCTGCAAATAAAGCTGTACCCACTTACCCCCATTCGTCCGTGCCCTCCACTTCAGCAGCAATACCTGTAGGCAATGGTATATCATTCGAGCTGTTACGCAACGTTACCACCACCCTAGTCCTGACTAGAAACCGGTACCTAGTCAGAATCGACCCCCGAGTCATGTATAGTGACGGCTTTGAACACGGACTGCAGCGCATGGTTGAACGTATTGTGGAGTTTGCCCTTCAGAGCAGTGAAGGGCGTGAAGTCAGGACGCGTTTGGCACTCGGGTTCGGGTTAGCCTGATACCGATAGAGACGATTTTTGGGCAGTAATACCTTTCAGGCGTCTAGCCGGTGTAGATGTAGAGTATTTTTGGGGCGTATAATGCAGGCTGCTCAAAGTGGCACCGAGCTTAATTTGGAGAATTTTACGATTGATATAGACCATGTCTACCGACCTGTAGGCCACAACGCAACGCCTTATACCCTTAACTTTAACAGTTACCAGATATACAAAAGAGACACTGCTTTCGATCGTGGTTACGGCTTTATAACATTAGTCTTGGCTCATATGTTTACTGTGTTAAATACAGTTGCCCAAAAAATCTGGATGCCTGCGGTAGTGGTGCGTGCACGTAAACTGGCTGCAGACTGAGACTTGAATTTGCCTGCAATATGGGGCCTGAAGGGCTGCGAAGGGCTGAGCAGGTAATGGGTGTGTTTGGATTGGATGATAGCCGTAGGACTGTGTATTAGGGTGGGTCGAAACACACAAAAAAATAATTTATCCAAAAGCCACGCAATACATACATGAATTTCCACTTAATGTCCTTATTACATAAAAAATAAGCACTGTACTACCCCCACTAGGAGTCGCACAAAGTACCCCCTTTACCCATTTGAGGAGTCCTTGTTATCATTTTCCTTTGATTTGCTTATATGCTATATATTGTGCGATCAACTTTCTAATCATGTGTTTTTTCGTTTCAGATGATATAGATTTATGATTTAAGTATTTGTCTCTTAAAAAATGGCCACACGTAGCAAGACGGCTAATTCTGCTTTTGGCCAGCCAACTAGATTTCCACCTGCCATGATACCGTCAAAAGCTGATGTAGTGAGGCACTGTTTTTTTGTTCGGCAAATAAAAGATGCTGAGGGTAAAGGTTCATGTAGTGTCAACGAATGTTACAGGATTGTCACTACTGATACTGAAGTCATCTGGAACCGATTTTCATTTCCTACCATTGGTACAGAAGGTATCTTCATGAAAGTATGCCGACTGATGATGTCAGCATCTAAATTAAATAAAATACCCCAAAACAGAAGAAAGAAGGAATTCTTCACAAAGTTATCAACGTTTGATATGTTTGACATATACAGTTGCGATTGTTATGACAAAAAAAGAGAAATGCCACAGTGCAGTGTATCGAAAGAATTCCAGTCCAAGAATAGGAATCTTTCATAGGACAAAAAAAACGCAGAAATCAACTGGGACCAATTCATCGAGGTACAACATCTGCATTAAGAAGTGAAGTTAGACGAGAAGCGCAACAACGAGCTCAACAAAGAGCTCAAGAGAAAATGGAGGCTTCTTTCAATGACATTTCTGGAAGTTTAGACATCTTAGATGATATGGAAGTTGATGCAAGTACTGAAGAAAATGATTATTTTAAACCTGAACTGGAGTTAGCAGATCATGAACAAAACAGATACCGTTATGATAAGCTGGCTATTACTGCAGATCGCTATCGCGTCAGCTGCAGAGCAGCGGCCGCCATTCTAAATGCAGCTTTAAAAGACATGGGAATTTTGAATGAATCTAACATACTTGATAGGAAAAAAGTGGAAAGAGAAAGAGTGCGAGTTGGTAAAAGAAATATTGTTAAGGCAAAATCGGAGAACTTCATCTAGAATGCATCGGGTTTGATGGTAGAATGGATGATACATTAACGCGGGGAAACAAAAGAAGAGCATTACACCATTGTCAAAGAGCCTGGAGGTTTATATGTAGACCATCTCATGCCAGATAAAGGGACATCTCGATCCATAGCAGAAGAAATTTTGACTTTGATTTTGGATACAGACAGTAATGACACCTTGAAAGCCTTACTATGTGATGGAACAGCATTAAATACAGGAAAAATTGGTGGTGTGATTAAATTGATTGAGATGCAGCTAGATAATCTTTGCAATGGTTAATATGCCAGCTCCACATGAATGAATTGCCTTTCAGGCATGTATTTCAAGCAATTGATGGGCAGACTAGTGGACCAGACAGTTTCAAAGGTTATATTGGCAAAGCGATAAAAAAGGATTTGACAAAATTAAAAATAGTTAATTTCACTCCAGTAACTGTAAGAATAAAACAAATTTCTGCTAATGTTGTAAAAGAGCTCAGCACGGATCAGAAGTACTTGTACGACATCTGCTTATCAGTTCAATCGGGCAGCGTTCCCGAAAACCTGAGTTCGAAATCTCCTGGAAGTATTCATCATGCGCGATGACTCATTCGGGTTAATCGTGCTCTAAGATTGTATGTATCAACATTGAAACCAGAACAGGGTTTCAAAGATATTGTGAAGATTATAATGCAGTGCTATGCTCCCGGGTGGTTCCAAATTAAATCACATCCAAAAGCGATCGATGGAGCCATAAATTTTTGGTACCTTACACAACTGGTAAGAAATGTTGAAGAAAAGTTCCAAAACATTATGGAACCAATATTAAAACGTAACTCCTATTTTGCCACACCGGAAAATATTCTTTTAGCAATGATAACGGATCAAAGACAAGTGAGGGAAATTGCGATCCAGCAAATAATTGAGGCCAGAAAGTCTTCCCCCAAAATGAGAAACTTTGAACTTCCTAAAACACTCAACTAGAAGATTACACCGAATTGGTTGATTGGGAGAGAGAAACCATATATCCACCACCTTTGCTAAATGAATTCAGCGACAGTGACATTATCAAAGCTCATGCCGAGTCACTGATGATTCCACCATACCCGTGTCATGGTCAGAAACTGGAGAGCGCTGTCAGTCTCGTGACAAAAGCATCAGAAGAGCGATATGGCTATGAAAATCGTCAAAAATTTATTCTAAATCTTCTAGAATCTAGGAAAAAAATGCCTAATTTTAACACGAAAGGGCAATGGAAGTAAGAATTTACAGGAACAATGAAGGAAGATCACTTTAGAAAAACGTCTGGTTGTAACATTTTCATTTTTTAAAATTTTAACCTTTTTTATACCTTCTTCAATATGTCTATAATTTAAAATCTTAATATAATGTGCTAAATGGCTATTGTCAATAAATAACAACACATTTTGTTTCACTTGTATATCATATTTCAATTAGCATTTAATTTTGCATCATTGCATTAGGATTCAAAACACCAGGAAAAATTTTATTATGTCAGAGTACAAGACATGAGAGGCAAAAAACCCCAAAGTTGTGCTACCCCAACAGCACTTCGCACAGTAAAAATAAGTTATCAGAAGGCTTTTTCGGAGCCATAGAAACCCCCTGCAATACGTGGTTATTCAGTATAAAATTTCGACCGGCCCTACTGTGTATGTTTTTAAAGGTGGTGTGAGAGAACGCACAAAGCCCCTACTTATTTTAGGATTGTCTGGGGCAACGTATCTCCCCATCCGTAATATAAGGGCTTTTTACGCGAGTTATGATAAGTCGAAAATATGGAAGACATCACGATTTGTGTAAGGGTTGTCTCGAGTTTACGAATGATCTGTTCATGTATTGTAAGGAGTGTAACATGGTTTGCGATCAGTGTAAAAGCCCCAGGTGTGAAAGTCGGGTAGTTGAAGCTGAGAAGCGCGACTGTAACGTGTGTAAGCGCATGTTTTTCAATGTCTGTTTTGCTCACCATAAATCGAATGGCACGTGCAGGAAAATGAGGATTTGTGAGTGTGGGATGTTTCACACAATGGACAGTTGGGGAAAGTTTGAGCACAAATGCGATGAAATTCACTGTTCTACATGTCATGAAAAATATAAGGCGGATGGAGTAAAGCATGTATGTTATATGAAAGATGCTAAGCCTAAAAATAAACCCTGTATAACCGTGTATTATGACGTAGAAACTTACACAAACCCTGAAACAAAAGGTTATTCCACATTTACTCGTAAGTCAGGCTATCTGTGACGAGTGAATCATGCATGAACATTGAATGTGACGAATACCTCAAATGTGGTAAGCGAACAAACATTTTTAAGGTGTCTGCAGGAGATTCCGCCTTGAAACCCTTGAAACTCTTTGTGAACTATATTGTCAAGTTAGCAGATCAGTTCAAAAAAATTACTCTGTATGTTCTTGTCCACAACACCGCAAAATCTGACACTCGGTTCCTTTATAAGGAGCTGCTTGAGCACGAATCATCAGATATATTCACGGGTGATCCCCTGAAAAGAGGGAACAAACTTATGCAGTTAAGGGTGAATTACAGTTTAAAGACACCCTGCTGTTCACACTTGTAAATTAGCCAGGCAACCCAAGGCGATGGGCGTAGGCGCCGAAGTCTCAAAAGGGTACTTCCCTTACACACTCCTCATTCAAAGCACTTTAAATTATGTCGGCCGCCGCCCCACCAAATACTACTTTAACTATGAAAGTATGAGTACAAGTGAACGTGAAGATTTTGACCACTACTACAGCAGCTTTAATGAAGATAACCCTTACAATAGAGCGTATGAATGTGAATGTTATTGTGTGAATGACGTACGTGTACTTAGAGTATGCTTTCAAGCATTTAGAAGTATGTACATAACCCGATTGAACTATGATCCACTACAAGCCGCAACCACGATCGCCTCATTATGTTTTACTGTATTGAAGAATAACTTCATGCCTAAAGATACGGTGGCTGTCATTCCTCGAAACGCCTCGCGCAGTTGTGGGTATAAGGCTATTTACTGGCTCACACATACAACAGCAGGCAGGTGTATACAGTATATAAAACACGCTCGCAACACGGGTGAAGTTGCCATTAAATCAATGGCCGTGTTTTTTGGGTGGACGGCTTAAGTGAGGACCCAACCACTGGTGAGAAGACGGTGTACTCCTTTAATGGTTGCTGGCATGGATGTCCACGCCCTGAGTGTTCCGTTACAGGGGACCTCCATGGAAGATCCCCCGCCGACAGCCTCGCATGGACCCGTACCCGCGACCAGCTTATAAGTTCACAGTTCACTCACAATGTTCAGCGGGAGCATGATTATGAAGCCTGGATGGAAACCGATGAGCAGTATTGCGAAGAAATAAGAGCCATCAAACGTACAATGGTGGTGGAGCCCCTCAAATGCGGTGACAGCTTGTTTGAAGGAAGTACAAACCCCTTCAAACTTTACTTTCCGCCTACGGACAGGATGAAGCTTCACTACTACGATTTCTGCTCATTATACCCTTACGTGACGAAGAACAATCCGTACCTGGTAGGTGCGCCTGAAAAATTTGTGGGCCCAGCCATGCCTACCATCGAGGAGTTCTCGGCTAACTTGAGTGAGAGCTACTTTGGCCTTTCTTTCGTAGATGTACTCCCCCCTCGCGATTTATGGATGCCGATCTTGCCTGTTGTTATAGACCACAAACCAATGTTCCCTCTGTGTGTGAAGTGCGCAGAGAACTATAGGGACTGTAATCATATGATCAACAAGGAAGATCAGAGGAGTATATAAAAGTCTTGCTGTCCCTAACCCCCCCGTCACGGGTACAGAATACTAAACATATGAGGTGTGAACGTTTCAGAATCTCTCCAACCTTTTCACACCATATACAAATACTTTTTTGAAGGATAAAGTAGAAGCCTCAGGATACCCATGAGGAGTTGAGACCGAAAATGAGAAAACGGCGTATATTCAACGCTACCATGATCGTGAAGGGATACAACTTGACCGTGCCAAAATTGTGAGGAACCCTGGCAAGCGCTTTAGTGCAAAGTTGTGCCTAAATAATCTTTGGGGCAAGTTTGCTCAGAATACAGACAAGGGGAATGTACATCCAGCACAAAGTTATAGTGAAGTTTGGGATTACAAACGTTAACGATAGAGAAGTTATGGAAATCGTGAATGTAGGTAATACATACATAATAAGGTACAACCGGATCGAATTGGCTACAGATACATCACGTGTCACAAACATACCTCTAGCCAGTTTCACAACAGCCTACGCACGTATCAAGGTGTGGCATCTGTTGCATTCTCTCGGACAACGGGTTCTGTACGCTGATACAGATAGTGTGATATTCACCGAGAGGGTAGGTGAATATATGCCACCTATTCGGAATTCCTTCGGGAGTTGACTGATAAGATCAAGGATGAGTATGGCGACATCGCATACGCCGATTCTTTTGTCTCAACAAGTCCAAAAACTTGCTGTGTACGCGTGAGGGTGGGAGATGAGTACAAGTACATCGTGAAGGCTAAAGACGTCACACTTAACCATGCCAACCGTCAGATTGTCCCCTGGTTGTGGGGACTCGTAACTTCAGAGCCCGAAGGTTTGTCGTAACACCTACAGGAAACTATACCAGGTGCCTGGCACCTACGACACGGTACCTTTTGGATACCATGGTCCTTGAATGTTATATATATATGTGTGTGTGTGTGTGTGTGTATTTACTTGTTGACGATATCCTTATTTATTTATTACGTGTATTTGAATATATGCCATGAATTAGAGACTGTTTACTTGTTGATGATGTTTATTTATTTAAAATAAAGCACGTTTCAATTAGCGTTTCATTTTCTCCTGTGTGTGTGTGCAGGAAAAATCTAAGCACCGCCCACTGTTTGATCAATCAAAGGGTCACGTGACTCCTGCTACTAGCTGGTCATATCTCTGCTCCTGCGTGCTCAGTTGACCTCAACAAGTCCTGGATCTCAGACGTGTATTTTGACGAATTCTCGCGTAGACGGAAAATAGTGATGGCTATCTTTGATTTTGCGTTCTCGACATTCATGAAGTGGTATTCGATAGTCTACAGATGTGGTGAATACTCAAAGAATCCCTATGAATATTCTGACGAGCATTGCGGGCTTCCGTGGCTCAAACGATGTAATGGACTACGTCGTAGGACTAAACTGCGTAATGGCGCACATATACCTCGAAGTGAAAGAAACAACACGTGCAGAAGAGAAGCAGCAGGTGTGGGTAGTAAACCTTGTTGATGATTGGTTTGACAAGCGGTATTATGTCAAGTTACATCATACCGAGTACGCGTACCCTGCGGCTGAAAACATAAATCTTGTGCTTATAGGACAATCTGAAATATTTTTATCATTACGTTCGTATATAAGCACACCGGACAAAACATTAGTCACCCCTCTCAGAATGTACCTAATAACGTGTGACGGCGCCTCTGGCCTTGATAACCGCACGAATCCGGCGAGGCAGAGACTCTACGAGGTTGTGCATGTACTGAACATCGATTTGCTGCCACTCGTTCATCAGCCGGTCCCGAAGTTCCGCCAGAGTCCGTGGGTGTCTATTCCTGCGCTTCACTTTCTGTTTCCAGCCTGAACAACACCTTCGACGCATTCAGGATTAAAGGCTTCATTGGACCTGCGATGTACTCGTCGCCTCCCATCATTGGAGAACAAACAAAAACGGGACTCATCGGACCAAATTACACGTTTCCAATCTGCCGCAGTCCAGTTTTTTGTGCCTCTGAGCCCATTTATAACGTGCCAATTTGTGACTTGCTGTTAAAAGCGGCCTCTTCCGTGGTACCCTGCTCCAGATGTCCATCGCATGCAGTTCTCGTCGCAATGTCCGTTCGGAAATTGGTCGCTGGAGAACCTCATTGGTTTCTTGGAGCAATTGTTCTCTGGTTTGAAAACGATTTGCAGTTACTAGACGAGAACATGGCGGCGGCCCCTAATGTCGAGAATGTTTTCAGGCCACAGTTACGCCGTCGATTTTCAGTTGATTGCGAACTACACCACTCTTTGTAAACTCGCGGACAGTACGCGTTGACACACCAACAAATTGGGCTACTTCAGACATTTTGTGTCCGTGGGCTCTGCCAAACACGATGGCTCCTTTTTGCCACTGAGTAACGTCTGCCTCACGACCCATTTTGCAGACTATATCCAACACACTTTGTTCTTCACCACCTCACGAAACAGATCTGATCCTGTGTGCTACGTCACCGCTACTTGTCACTTACCAATGCTACATCAGCGCCCTCTGTGTGACCTTGAACTTCCTACTATCGGTGCTATTAGGGGTGACTAATTTTTTGTCCGGTGTGCTTATCATTATGAGGTTCGCAGTGAGGTTGTGGCTAAAGGCTTGTGCGAGTTTTTAATAGAGTTTAGGGATGAGTATCGCTTGTCAAGCAAAAGGGATAAATATGGACACATGTTTCTCTCAAATAGAGCGCCGGAGTGTTAATGTGTAAATAAAATGAACGAATATGCATGTTTTCGATAAAACGTTAAAGCCACTATTACTTCGTATCGGAAAAATTCTGATTGTCCGTCATAATGGGCTACAAATATTCGGTTCTTTCACGTTGGAACAACTCCGTGCACGAATCACTAACTTATGGTATGACGCGACCGTGTGACTCATTCCCCGACAGCTTCCGTCGAGCCGAACCGCACACCAGTGGCTCAGTCACCTCAGAGCTTGACCCGACTGGACGTGCCCTCCTCACAATAGAAAACGATGGAGCTTCCGTTGAGCAGTATCCTTAATGCCATATACGATGTGTCTGTGACGAAGTCAGTGCGTGTTCAGGCGTAAAACTGGCGCTATTAATTATGTACTTGAAACGGCGTGTAGACAATCAAACTGTGGTAAAGGGAATGTTATTTATTCAAGTGTTAAGAAGATGAACAAACTCTTCATGGTGGTTGAGAAGTGGGGCGAGGATCGTTATAAAATACCTGCAGGTGTAGGCACAAAAAGAGCAGATTAGTGATGCACCCTCATACGCCGTTATTTGTACGTTGTGTATAAATCGAAAACAGCCATGCATTGATATACGGTTAAGGTGGAAGAATGCAACTGACAATGACTTCCTTATCTCCCACGCGAAACCGTTTCATTCTCGACAGAATGTTTGAAGTCGTCGGTTTCCGCAAATTAAAACATATAGACGCGCGTGTTACCGATCTGCTTTATTTTGAGACGGTTCTCGAATACGCGTACACCGATCTGCTCGACAGTTTTACCGAGTGTAGGGAGGAGAAAGGTGAGAATGGTATGGAGTTGGATGCGTATTTAAAAGGTATAGACTCTTCGAAATATCACGAACTTTGGTACAAAGGACTTGAGCAGTACAGAGCTGAGCTTACCTATACTGTTCACCCTGAAGAACGATTTCTTTATATAATGGTCAGTTGCCGGCACGATTTAGAAGATTACTTCAATTGTCGTTAAGCGTTGTGAAGAAGAATTCACGGTTGAAAAGCTCGGACTGGAAAGAGTAAACCCTCGTTTGGAAAGGAGTATTTATAAGCTTGAACTAATGTGGCAAACGATGCCCTCTTTGTGAGTGCCAATTGTAGTGGGTAAAAAAGCGTTAAACGAGCTGAAAGCCCTTTATATACAGGGTGGGCCGTAAGTTTCCATACATAGGAAAAATAAACATTTTTTATGGACAACCATTTTTATTTATATAATATGCTCTACATGGTTGCCATTGTTTTGAAAACACATTTCAATACGTGTTCCCCACTGTTGATGAACACGCATTAGCACAGTTGACGTTATGCTTGTAATGGCGTTGGTGATACGTTCCTTTAGATGATTTATGTCTCGTATCTTTTCCTGATACACCATGGCCTTCAAGTGCCCCCAAAGATAGAAATCAAGGGGGGTGAGATCTGGGGATCTGGGAGGCCACTCCACAGGACCACGCCGACCAATCCAAGCATCCGGAAACTGCTGATCCAAATACCGACGCACGTGAAGACCATAATGAGGTGGAGCTCCATCTTGCTGGAAGTAAACTGGGAAGTTACCTTCCTCGTTTAGCAGGGATGGGAAAATCTCTTCTTGCAACATGTTAAGATACCTTTCGGCATTAAGATTTCCACTGACAAAAATTGGTCCAATAATTCTGTCACCCCATATCCCGGCCCACACCATCACTTTACCGGCACCTTGCATCTTCGTCGGACTCAGCCAGTTAGGGTTAGCATTACTCCAATAACGTATGTTTTGCCGATTAACCTCTCCATTGACGTAAAAATTTGCTTCATCAGTAAACAAGATCTTACTTCAAACGCATATTCTTAGGGTATCTGAAACATAAAAACAAACGTTTAATTTTTCCTATGTATGGAAACTTACGGCCCACCCTGTAGAATACAGATTATACGTTTATATATATTTATATGTTATTAGATTTATTTTCCTCCTTACTTAATTATTTATTATTTTCATCATTATATTCACTCCTTTCATTTATTATTTACCAAACGGTTGGTTCAAGTTTTGTACGGATACATTTTTCGTATTTCCAAACCACTACAACCAAAAACCGTACCGGCTGCCTCATGAAATAAGGCTGCTGGTTCCTTTTTGGCAGAGACTTAAGAGTGAAGTTGTTGGACTGTTTATTTAAAAAAAAAAAGCTCTGAATAGTGAGGCTATAGGATTAGGAGTGTGTTTCGAATCTGTTTAGCTAGCTGTGTTACTGATTTCTCTTTAGGTTTGATCAGTGTTTCAGAGTAAAGTGCATTAAATGGCATTCGTTTTTAAAGTTCGATCATCTATTTCAAATTAGCCTGTCATAAGGCAGTTAGGTATAACATTTCCTTTTCAGAAAACAGGTAATCAATCCTTTATTTATTCAAGTGTTATCAAGGTAAAGTGTTTACAATTAAAACTACTAAGGTAATGGTCTATTTTGTTTCTTAGAATAGGATAATTACCACCAACTAAAGAGGGTGTTTAACCATACTCGAGTTTAACCCTCTGATAGCATAAAATTTCTATCAGCGGGAATCAATAACATTAGTTAGGATTTAATTTATTATTCAGGAAGTAATTCATAGTCATCAAAAATCATATATTAAATTCAATCATTATAAAAGTAAGACAGGGTATGAGTGGGTTCTTCAGAGCCTGAATTTAGTCTGGGGAACGCTGCTTGAATTTTAGCCTGATTTTGGGGTATTCTGCCCGGTTGGCTTTTGCTTCTAGACTTTTTTCGTGTTTTGATACTTAATTTCTTTAAACATAGATTGATTTAATATTTAGCATTGATTTAATAGTCTAGTATTCAAATATTGTGTTGGGTTAAAACAAAATTTAAATTAGTAACAATACAAGTATGTATTTTTTTATGCGCGTATATATATTGAACGTGTATATAGATCTCTTCTGTACTATTATTTATAATTCTATATATATTCCTCGCTTAAAGGGTGTATTTTTTTTATGTATATACGAAGGCCACTCAATATATTTTGCCCCCACCTTTTTTTTCTTTCCAAGTTTCCTTCCAAGTTCCAGAAATTTTGTACACAAGTAGTTACATACCTTTTTAACAAGTTTCTATTTTTCCACATTGTCTCTACCCTTTTCTACGGCTTTGCTCCACCTCGAAATAAGGGAATTTATTCCTTGCTGGTAAGAGTCCGCTGGGTTCCGCTGGAGCCACCTCTTAACCTCCTCAACAATCTCATTGTCACTCTGAAACGTTCTTCCACGAATAGCATCCTTCATTGGCCCAAACAAATGGAAGTCTGAAGGTGCCAGATCCGGGCTGTATGGAGGGTGGGGTAACAGTCAAGTGCATTTTTGTGATGGTCTCTCTTGTTTGCAAACTGTTGTGTGGTCTTGCGTTAGCGTGTAAAAGAAGGACGTCTTCCAGTTTTCTCTCCGGTCGAACTCGCTTTATACGTCTCTGGAGTCTCTGTAGGGTAGCAATATATGGCTCTGAGTTGATTGTTTGTCCTTTCTTCATAATGTCCACCAAAATAACCCCTTTCATGTCCCAGAAGATGGTGGCCATAACCTTTCCTGCAGAGGGAGTCATTTTGAACTTTTTCTTGCCTGGGAAGTCTGCGTGATGCCACTCCATGGATTGGCGTTTTGTTTCAGGTTCAAAGTGATGTACCCAAGTCCCATCTCTAGTCACAATTCGTGAAAGGAAGTCATCCCCTTCTGTCTCGTGTCGAACCAACGACTCAGAACCAATTTCTTTTCTTTGGGCTTTGTGATCTTCAGTCAGTTCGCGAGGAACAAACCGTGAATACACTTTTGAGTATCCCAGTTGCTGAATTATCGTATTCACACTTCCTTCACTAATTCCTAGCTCCAGTGATAGCTCCTTGTATGTGAGGCGCCGATTTGATCGAATGATGCTGTTAAGCACGTTGCACAGTGTGAGCTGTCACAGCCGATGCCGGGCGACCGCTGCATAGCTCATCATCGAGGCTGGCTCTCCCTCTCTCCGATGATCTCGTACGTTTAGACCAGCGTCCACCTGTGCTTCGATCAACAACAGCATCTCCGTAAACGTTTTGTAGACGTTTGTGAATATTTCCAACTGTTTCCTTCTCTGCGGTAAGAACTCGATAACAGCTCTGTTTACGACGCACGTCACTGTCAGACGCCATTATCGAAACTGCGTTAACCATCGGTTTTATATAAGGGCGTTTAAAAGCTGTTTTATACAAGGAGGGGAGGTTCAAACTGGAAAAATCTTATGTGAAGTGCAGAAAGCTCAAACTTCGGCCCAAAAGACATTTCAGCCCCATGGCCTATTATTTAGCTAAGAAAAAAGTGTGGGGCAAAATATATTGAGTGCCCCTAGTAATATATATATATATATATATATAGCATGAAGGGAAGAGAGGGGGTCTGGTCCGGGAGAATGACCTCCCACTAAGGGGATAACCTAACCTAAGAAGGTAACAAGAGAGAGATGTACTTGCTGGCATGTCTCATCGCATACTGAACTTCTTGACAGCCTCATTTGGCTTAGAAGACGTAATTGGCTTAGAAGGCTTAATCAGCTTAGAAGGAGTGTATATATGTATATTATTGAAGGAGAGGAGAGGGTGCAAGAATGTATAATTGACTTAGAATAATTCGGTGCTATTTATTGACCCTTGTGTATACAACTTGGGTTAAACCCCCTTCCCCCATTACCCCTCCCCCTTTGCAACATTGCTCATCCTGCATAGCATTTGACTTGCACTCTACATTTTTTGCGGCATACTACTGGAAGTATCAAATTAGAGGTTATAGACTTTTTGTTAAAAACAGAATAGGTAGGCGAGGAGGAGGTGTGTAGTGATTCCTATTCCCCTCATTTATAGTTCATTATTTACTTTACTTTCTATTCAATTTCTTGTATTATTTTGCTCTTTCTCTTTTTACACTCGCTTCGCTGTACTTTATAAACACGGGCAACGGGTAGGCGTGGGCCGACAGTTGAGCCGGTGAGCGACATTTCACTTTCTAACAACACAAAGGAGACCGGGGATAATTATACACTTAATTACACTTTACCGACTTTTATTTATTCCGAAAACACTTAGATAAACGGGATAATGCGAGGGGGAAATTAGCGTTAACATTTAGCCGGAGAGAGACACGAAAGAATATTTTAAATTTACAACAATATTGTAATACAAAAAAAAAACCTTATCAGGCTAACGGCCGTCCGATTACTGAAGATGGGCATTCTCTCTCGTCCCTAGACCCATTTCGGGGTGTTGCCAACTAGAATTTTATAAACAAAAACATTATTAATTTCTTCTTACTCGTACAAACCATAATTACATTTCTTATTAAACATTATTAAATTCTTATAACCAAAACATTTAATTATTAATCAGACATTACAGATGTTATATTGTATATCAAAGATAATATTGCGAACGCTACAGAATTAAAGCACAGAATTTCAGAACCGATAGATTCGACAACAGAACTTAAATTGAACGATTTCAAACTTGTTGCCGTTATATATTGGCCCCCTAATCAAACAGCTGATACGGACGAAGCGTTATATCGTGAACTAAAGAGAATAATAGGTAGTGAGCAGGCCTTAATTATGGACGACTTTAATAATTGCGCTAATGTGAATTACGATACAAACCAGGGAGACGCGGAAGGTAACCGTTTAATTAATTTTCTTGAGGATAGCTTTCTTATTCAAAAGGTTGGTGACCCTACGAGGTTGGACAATATTTTAGATTTAGTAATAATATATAATAATGTATTAATGTTTCAGACCAATATATATATGACATTATACCATCCCCTTTGTTAGGTAACGGAGTATGTTGCTTAGTTGCACCATCAGTGAAGTGTATACTCCTGACATCCACGCTTCTTCTTTTCACAAAAAAAAATTCTAACTGCGTCCCCTCCTCATTCTCGACTAGGAAAAGAATAAAAATGATGCGTTACCCTTTTCACAGTTTTATTTCACAAGGATAGTTTACTTGTGAGATATTAGATTTCTTTAACAAAGCAGAGTAAAATAGAAATCAAAGTCTTATCACTACACTGGTTTAGAGTTATTAACGAACAATGCTTCCATCAAAAAGCTCTACACCAAACTGCTGCCCAAAGGGCGAGGGACGAACTGGGTGCCCAAAGGTCGAGGCACCGACTGCTTTCATCTCAGTGTTTGCCGAGGAAGATTATATATATATATATATATATCTATATATATATATATATATATATTTTTTTTTTTTTTTTTTTTTGTTTCAAAGTATGACCGCTCATGGCCACCAAAAGAAAGGTGGATAGCAGAGCGAACCCAGACGAAGACTATGAAACAGCGAACGGAAGTGAACAATAGACGGGGAGGAGAGGGAAAAAAAAAAAAAAAAAAAAAGTTATCAGAGTCACAACCGGTAAAGAAGACAGGAGGAAGGAGAACAACCCGGTTACCGAAAAGTAGGGACCTTCCGATAGAATAGCGCCAAGCCTATCACAAGGCCCGACGCTCTCCAAAAAGGGAAAATACTCTGCGCTGCGCGCAGAGTAAAGCGGACACTCCACCAGCAGGTGGGCAATTGTGAGTACGATGTTACAATCGGGACATCGGGGCACCCGATCCCTGGCCATCAAATAGCCATGGGTCAGGTGGGTGTGGCCAATACGGAGGCGGGCCAAAGCCACCTCCTTATGGCGCGACCGATGGAAGGAAGAGGCCCAACATCCCAATTTGGGTTTAATCTTGCAGAGTTTGTTATTTGCAGCGCCATCCCAGCCCAGCGACTCTGCCACCGGGAGCGCAAAAACCTACGGAAGCCAGGGATATAATCGGAAAAGGGGAGGGACATGGGTGAAACCTGTAGTCGGCACGCGGAACGGGCAGCTCGATCGGCAGCCTCATTTCCAGCCACGTTAACATGTGCAGGAACCCAGCAAAATACCACCTCCTTGCCACCAGAAGTGACAAGGATATGGCACAGTAGCTGGATTCGTCGGACCAGTGGGTGGACAGGGTCAAAACACTCCAGGCCATCCAGGGCACTGCGGGAATCCGAATAGATGACAAACGACCCATCCGGACGCTCCCGCACCACCTCCAGAGCGCTCAGATGGCATAGAGCTCCGCCGTGAAACGGAAGCCTCATCAGGGAGACGGGTACATCGGGGAGCAAGGGCAAACGACTGGGAACAGCCGCGGCCCCAACGCCCCCCGACGACCTCGAGCCATCTGTGAAGACCGCAACACATGCAGAGTGACACGCTGCATGCTGAAGGAACAGAGACCGAAGTAAGGCAGAGTCAGAATCGGCCCTGCGAACGGGGCGCAACGCCCTACAGCACGCAACAGGGGTGCTCTCCCAAGGTGCAACACCCCTGAAAGAGACCGGTATAACGGATGGAGGAGTGCCCATACCATCGAGGAGGGAGGTCACCGTGTCGGTGAAATACCAACCCCCATCCCGGCAGAACGCCCTCTCAACCACCTGGAACAGAGGAGAGGTGGGAAGACGGAGGATCCGGAGATAGTGCTTAGCAATGAGGAACGACCTCCGATCCTCCAAGGGAGGGATGTCGCACTCAACCTGCAGACTATCAACCGGAGAGGAGCGGAAGGCGCCAGATGACATGCGCAGTCCTCTAGAGAGGACCGGATCCAGTATCCGAAGGACCGTGCGGGAGGCGGAGCCATACACCACACTCCCATAGTCTAATTTGGACTGTACCAGGGACACGTACAAACGGAGGAGCGTCCGCCTATCCGCGCCCCATTTAGTACGCGACAGATGTCCCAGCAAATCCAGGGTACGTCTCGCGGACTCGCGCAGCCGGCGAAGGTGGGGAACCCAGCTCAAACGGCTGTCGAAAACCATACCCAAGAAGAGTACTGATGGAACGAGGGCCAGAGGCTGACCCCCGAGTGTAAGGTGAAAGGCCGGGATGGCGCCGGATCCCCGTCTCCTCGACGGAAGGAAGGCCACACACGAAGTCTTCGGGGAAGACAGCGTAAGGCCCACCGACGACGCCCAGCGTTCAACCCGATTGACCGCGAGTTGGACTTGCCTCTCCACGAGGGGGGGGACTCGTCCCCGCGGCATAGACAGCCAGATCATCTGCGTAGATGGAACAGCGCACCGAGGGCGGAAGAGCTCCCGGTAGCGCAGACATAACCAGATTGAAGCAGGAGACGCTTAAAACACACCCCTGGGGCACCCCCTCCTCCTGAACATACAGGTCAGATAGGGCCGCCCCATTACGGACGCGGAAAGTGCGACGGCAGAGGAAGCCGCGAAGAAACGTGGGCAAAAAGCCCACAAAACCAAGAGACTTCAAACGGTCCATGACAACTCCCCGACGGGTCGTGTCATAGGCCTTTTGGACGTCGAAAAAGACGGCCAGAACAAGGTTCCGGCGGGAAAATGCCTCCCGTACATTATGGCCAAGGAGGAGAAGGGGGTCCAAAGTACCCCGAAATCGACGAAAGCCATACTGGGTCGGGGGGTATAACCCAAGCGATTCCAGTGTAAAGGAAAGTCGGACGGCCACCATCTTTTCAAGGAGCTTGCATAAGTAGCTCGTCAAAGCAATAGGCCGATAGCTCGCCACCTCCGCCGGATCCTTCCCCGGCTTAGGTATCGGGACCACAATCGCCTCCCTCCAACGGGAAGGGAACGACCCCTCAACCCACACCCGGTTGAAAAGATCCAGCAAGAAGTGCAGGGCCATCGGGTGCAGATTCCAAAGTCATACGGAATGTCATCAGGGCCAGGGGCGGAAGAACGACGGGTTGCCAAGGCAGCCCGAAGTTCCCGCATCGTAAAGAGATGGTTATAGGGCTCGTTCCCAGGGGGCGGGAACGTGACCTCCGATAAAGGGCGATCCGCAGCTGAAGGCGAACGGGAAACCGCAGCAAAAGCACCGGCCAGCCGATCAGCCACAGCAGCAGGATCCGAAAGGAAGCCGTCCCCGTCCCGAAGGACAGGGCGACTAGCAGGGACTGGCTTCCCCTCGATAATACGTACCTTCCGCCACACAGCAGCAGAAGGGGTAGATGAGGAGATGCCGGACACAAAAGCACGCCAAGAGGCCCGACGGGCCAACTTGAGAGTCCGGCGGGCGAAAGCCTTCGCCCGCCGCATCTCAATCAAGTGGTCCGCGCGCCGGGTGCGGTGGAAGCGGCGCGTTGCCCTCTTCCTCTCGCACACCGCCTGGTGACATGCTGGAGTCCACCACGGGACGCTACGAGTCCGCGGGTTACCGGAAGATCGAGGAATACAGTCCTCCGCGACGCCCATCACCACCCGCTCGAAGAACTCCAAGCTCTCATCCACAGAGCCAAAGCTCAATACCGAACGGACAATGACGGAACGAGCTCTGAAAGATGGCCAGTCAGCCCGCGCAAGGCACCACCTCGGTCGAGACGAGACGCCCGGCTGCGGTCCGACCGGCTCAAGACAGACTGGGTAATGATCACTGCCATAAGAGTCCCCCAACACCTTCCACGAAAAATCGAGTAAGGCATCGAGGGACACCAAGGAGAGATCAATACAGGTAAATGAACCCGTGGGTTCGTGGAAGTAAGTAGGTTCACCGGAATTGAGGCACGCAAAGGAAAGTTCCTCCATTAAGGAGAGTAACATACCAGCAACATTAGTCGACCGAACATCTCCCCAAGCCGGGTCGCGACTGTTAAAGTCCCCGAGGAGGAGAAACGGTCGAGGTAGTTGCAGCACCAACTCGCGAACCGCGTCGCGAGAAGGAGGGTCATAAGGAGGAATATAAATCGAGCAGGCAGTGTACTGGCGATCTAAAAAGAGCCGCACAGCCACAGCCTGCAAGGAAGTGCGAAGAGGCACACCTCGCGATGGTAACGAATGATGCACGTAAATCGCCGCACCCCGCCGGCGTGTGTGCTCATCCGGGGTGCAAGGGAAACCAACATAGCCAGAGAGACGAGGGAGTCCCCGCGCAGCCAGGATAGTCTCCTGGAGACAAACACAGGAAGGCCGCTCGCTCTCCAGCAGGGAGGCAAGGTTCTCCCAGTTAGCTAAATGCCCCCTACAGTTCCAATGCAAAATGGAACTGTAAGGGGAAGCGGCATTATAAGAGGCAGAGAAAACAGCGAAATAGCCACGGACCAAGCTGAGCAGCAAACTCAACGGTCCGTAACCAGGGACGGAATCGGCTTCCCCGACTCACCCAGAACTGGGGGGGTAGGGGCCACCGACTCCGCATCTGCTTCACCCGTAGTAGAACGAGAAGTGGAGAGTAGAACAGGGAGGTCAGAGGGGGGCTCTCCCGGCGGGGGGAGAGACGACGAGACGGGCCCAGCCGAAACCCCCAACTCCCCACCAGAGGGGGACTGGGGGGAACCAGTTGTTCGAGGGCTCGTCAAACCAGACAAGCACTGACGGGGGGGGGGGAGGAAAGGTCGACCACAGGTGGGAGAGGTAGATCCAGGAGAGAGACCCGACCACTCTCAGCAGGAGCCGAAGGGAGAGAGACTCCATGAAGGAGGGCCAGGCTCCTCTCGACCGGGTCTATCATGGGAACAGAGTCAGTAATCGAGGGTGTCATGGGGCGGTGTACCTCGACCGACACCCGGACACTGGTCGGGGCACCGGGAGGTGACGCCTCACCAGCCCTCCGTATAGAGAGGGGAGTCCCGAGCGGATCAGGGGCAGCGCGTCGCTTCCCCTCCGGTGAAGAAGGGGAAGCAGGGCGAGCAGCAGTCAGGATCGGGTCGGAAGGACTCCGACTCCGACCACGGCGACGCTTCCTCCTCCCCTTCGGGGCATCACTCTCCCCACCCGAGAGACGAGTAGGTAAGGATCCAGACCCCAAGGCCGGAGAGGGAGAAGGGGCACTTGTAGGCAGGGAATCAGATGGGATGTCTGAAAGTGAGGCAGAGGAACAAGAAGGACCCGCGGCGCCAGGAGGACCACCAACCCCCGGAACTTCCAGGGGGGGGCACCACTCCGGTAGACGCCGGGGTAGCACGGGAGGGGCCCGAGGACCCGCCAGGGCCAAGAGCCGCAGCGTAGGACAACCCCCGCCGTGGCTCCCTATCGCGCGCCTCCCGCGCACTAAGGAATTCGGTAGTCCTTAAGGACCGCACCTCGAATTCAAACTTGAAAACGGGGCAGTCCCGAGAGGAGGAAGGGTGGGCCCCCGAGCAGTTCGAGCACCGCGGGGGCTTCGTGCACGGGGTAGGGTGCGCAGGCCCACCGCAGCGGACACATAGCTTACCCTCACGGCGGCACGCAGAGCTAACATGGCCGAACCGGTTGCAGCCAAAGCAGGGAACCGGGTCAGGCACATATGGTCGCACCGAAAACTCCACGACCGGCGATCACCCATGCCCCAGAACACCTGGGCCGGAGGCACAAGGGAGTCAAAGGTCAGGAGCAGACGAGCGGACGGGGTAAGAGCACCATCCCGGCGCGACGAAAAGCGGAAGACCCTCGTTACCCCCTGGGGGGCAAGATCCTCCTGCAACTCGCCAACCGGGATTGACAGCAGACGGGAAGCGAAAATGGTGCCCTGACAGCTATTCAATTGCGGATGGGGAGTCACAGAAACTCTGCAACTGTAGAAGGGACCCAGTCACCCCCGAAGAACGGGACTTCAAAAGAAGAGACCCATCCTTCAGAGGGCGGATATCATAACGACAGGGAACCCCTATCGTCTTCAAGCGCTGAAACACCCGTTCCGAGTTGCCCGGAAGGGAGCCAGCGGAAGGGCGGAGAACAAGGAACCTGTCCACCGGACAGAAATTGACAGCGGAGACAGGTCCATGTGTAACGGTAACCGAGAGTGGGCGAGAGAACAAGGGCCGCGAAGACCCCGCCCTACGGCCACCACGAGTCCGGCAACGAGAGCCAGACGCCGCAGAGGACGAGAGGGGGCCATACGGCTGGAAGGTCAATCCAGCGGAGGCAGAGGCCGCTGAACGACCAGAAGTAGTAGTCTTATCCAAATCCAAGGGCGGGCCAGAGTCGTCAACAGGAGGGGAGTGAAGTTTAGAAATAGAACCCATAAACAATAGCTTTACAAAAAAGGCAGCCTCGGACCCAAGGCGATGCACCATCCGCCGCTGCATCCTTCAAGGCGCAGGCCCAACGTCCCGGGTAGCCGCCCCCAACCTAACTGTCGTTTTAAAAACAGCAGATTGGCACTACGGAGATTTGTCCGTTAAGGGCCAAGCAAAGACCCAATCCAGACGCAGCAGCGGTCCGGGCGCCCGTACCATCCCCGGAGCACGGCTCAGCCACGGAGCGATGCCCCCCGGCGGGTGCACCCGATGACCCAAAGACTGCAAATACAAACAGAGGGGGGGGATACTACGATTGACAGAGGCACAGGACCGAGTCAAGACAAAAGAAATTCCGGGAGAGACGGAAAAAAAGGGGGAGCAAAATGAAAAGAAAGGGGGGGGGGGAAGAAAAGGAAGGGAAAAAAAAAAAAAAACGCAACTAGGTAACTCTTCGCCCACACCCCGCGAGGAATTGAGGAAACAACAACCCACGAGGTGTACGAGCCCCCTCGGCCCGGCAAGCCGGAGTATCTAATCGAGGGGGTATATATATATATATATATATATATATATATTAGTGATGTAGGTCACATCCGCATCCGCATCCGCGGAACATCCGCACATTTTCTCGCATCCGCACCCGCATCCGCACTTTGGACTGCGGATGTCGTGCGGATGTGGACCGTTGAGATAAAATGTCATTAATAAGCGGAAATTATCAAATTCTACTATATTAAATACTAGTTCATTGTGCGCAAAAGTGATGCAAGCGACAAGACGAGAGGCTGTTCTTGTATGAAGTTACTCTCTTGCAACCTACTTAGATCCACGTTACAAAGCTAAGTTATTTTCACCTAGTACATTAGAACGAGTTAAATCATCACTTGGCAAAGCAGTTGAAGAGCTTCAATCTCTTGAATCTGTCGCTTCGCCACCCACCAAAAGAATAAAAGTTTCAGTGACAGAACCAACACCTTCAACAAGTAAATCTATCACAGAATCTGTCTCTCAGTTTCTTGAGTCAAGCAGCAATGACGAGACCTACGAGATGTCAAAAGATGTAGTAAAAATGATCGAGAGCTATCACCAAGAAAAACGCCTGGCTGCATGTGACAATCCTATTAGTTGGTGGAAAAATACGCAGAATATCTATCCATACTTGAGTAAACTTGCAAGGAAACATTTAGCCTGTCCTCCAACAAACGTACCAAGCGAGAGATTATTTAGCAGTGCTGGATTAATATATGATGAAAAGAGAAACAGACTGGCAGCAGAAAAGGCAGAAAAATTAATGTTCCTTAAGCATAACCTTCCTATAATTAAGTTTGAACATTAAACGATGAACATCTTAGTTTACTTTATTTTAATTACTCATTTATAAATATGCCTAATAAAACTTTAAACTTAATATAAATAGTTATCAAGCTAATTAAAGATCTCTTTCTATAAGGGTGGAGGTTGGGGAAAGAGGTCGGTGGGGTGCATTTGAGTTGGGTTCACGTCCCGCATCCTGGTAACACAATTATGGTTTCTAATTGTGGCTGAAACTCAACAAAATATAACGAATTTATTTGCAGACGAATTCACTAATTGATTTCTATATTAGTTAGATGCTTGATATTATTTTATATGTTCAGAGAAAAGTACAGCAATTATTGTACAATTAATCAATTATACTACATTATAGCTACAGCTCTCTCTATATAATAACTTATTATATACGTTAAACACAACAAATCTCGAATATATCCTAAAAAATAACGAAAATGTAGACATCCGCATCCGCATCCGCGGATGTTGAAATCAAACATCCTCATCCGCATCCGCATCCGCGGATGTGAAAAAAATGACATCCGCTACATCACTAATATATATATATATGTTAGGGTGGCCCTTATTTTTCGAAATTGCAAATTTCACCGTCTCACCCCCCTCAATATATTCCATTGGACAAAAAACCAAAATGTGCAAAATCTCAAGTATTGTAAATATTCTTATTGGTCACGCACAAGGACTCAAATTTAGTGAATTATTGAAACATAAATACACGAATTTTTTATTATCGTTCCATTATAAGGGAAAATAACAGCAGTTAAAGAACAGCATAAACGAAAATAGATATTGACTACTGATTAATTAGAAACTGAATTGAACTAAACATTTTAGGAGTCAAAGCATAGTAAATTTGGCCTAGTAGGGATGTTTGCTTTTGAGGCCCCTCTAAATATTAATTAATTTTAATAAAACTACTTTGATACACGTTTTATATTAATAGGAAAAAAAATGCGGGGGTGAGACCCCAAAATTTTGATTGATTGGGTAGTTAGTTATATATGTATAATAAATTTTAGGGTCTTCTATTGGGTAGTCAAAAATTGAAATGTTGAATTATTTTATCTGCGCCCCCAAAAATAGTTCCATTTAGCATAAAAACTAAAACTTGAAAGTTTGACACAAATTGGCTCATATTTAGGGGTCGCCCCCGGCTAATAAAAATGGTGACCATAGCATAATAGCTCCTGACATATGATTATGCTCATTATACACATAATTCCTTCCTTCTTTTTTTAGTTTGATTCGTTTTTATAAGTATAGGCCTTCTTATTTATCATTGATCCTTTTCTAACCTATCCTTGATGTTGTTATAATCCATCCTTTGGTCCTCAATCCTTCTTTATCCCAATCCTTTTTCTCCTATCCAAAATCCTTCCTGGCTCTTTTTTTATATACAATCAGCAATGAAGCATTGCTACAAAAAAAAACCATTAGTTTATTATATAGAGATAAATTCAAAATGCCAGTGCTATTTACATACTTTAATTACTTTAATTAGCATTATTTCCTTATACAACATTTATTTAATATACAATGATTATACAATATGGTGTATTTTAAGGTGCGACCTCATTGATGGTTATTTTTTGAGAAGAACAGTTTTTGATGGAACTGGGTGACTCTGGCGGTGTTTTGCAACAATTTGGAGCAGGAACTGGAGCTGCTCTTCCCCCACTGTCAATTTCTTATTCAGCTCTTGAACTAAAGCTACTGCACGTTCTGCCCGGTCATTTACAACAGATAGAGCTGCAACAATAGCTCTGGCCCTTAAATATTCACAGTTGGATGTCCAAGTGCTGGGTGCCTTGTTCAGAAATCCTTCTGGCAAATTCAGCTTAGTAAAGAATTCTCTAGTATTTCTTGTAACAAGTTGGTGTAGTCCTTCACCAGAGCAGAAGGTCGATTCAGGAATCCGAGGACGCTTGGGTGGTCTATCAGTGGACTCATCTTCTAATGCCTTTACCATGCGTTTCTTTACATCTGTAGTAATTCGCTCATCAAAGAAAGCAAGACCAACTGCTTCTTCAGACAGGTACCATAAGTGGTTAGAGAGCTTTTTTTTAGTTGCATCAGAAATCTTTTTGTTAGGATAATTAATCAATGACCTCATAAGGAGCCAGTCATTAAATGGGGTTTCAATAGGGAGTGAGGATGTTGTCCAAGCCTTCATATAGATGAGAACAGAAAAAAGGGAAAGATCTCGAATTCCTCGTTCTTCAGTCTTAGTCATCTTGAACTGGTTTCGAAAAAGCCACATCTTGATAGAATAGAGCGCTTTGGACATCCAGCGAGCTCGATGCATGGCACCTGGTGCACGAAACTTGATGCCTTTATTGGGGACACCTCCAAGAAAGATGATGGACAGATCCAAAAGTTCTTGATAGTCATCCCGTAGCATAGGTGCCTGGGATCTAGCAAACTGAATTAGTTCAGTTTTAGACTGGATAATTGCTTCTTTAGTAATCGTGTCTGTCTCACCTGTTTGGAACTGGCTTTGATCAACAGAAGTCCAATTGTCACGAAAACGCTTAAAGATCAATATCTCTGGACCAGTTGATGTAGATCCCAATGTTGCTTCAAATGCAGCTCCCAACAATAAATCTAAAACATGGTGTCTACAAGGCAAGTACAAAACATCATGTCCCAATTTTGCTTCGATGAGAGCACAGGCTCCACTATATTGACCCGTGTTTGAAGCTGTTGTATCGAAACAAATTGCTTTTACTCTCTCTGTAATTCCCCATTCATTCAGGCAGTTAAAGACGGCTTCAGCTTGTGCTTCTCCAGTTGAGTTTGGGATTTTGGGGACACCAAGCAGCTGTTCAACACCAGGTCCTGACACAAGTACTGGGAGACGATCAATGTGCTTGTGCGAGGTGAGGTCCTCCATCATCTTGCCATCCCAGTGGACTGTCATAGAACATTCTCCATGGAAATGCTCCTTAAGTTCTTTAGCATGACGAGCTCGGTTCTTATTTCGAAGGCGATGGATAGAATGTTGGTTTATGTTGTAATCTGAAGCGTCCAAACCAAAGCTTTTAGCTGCCTCTGCGAGGATAAATGTTGCCTTTCTAGAGGAAATTTGTGTACGATCCAGGGCAGCAGACATCTGAATAGTCATGATGTTTTTCATGCCTCGTTTTTTCTTAGATTTTGGTAAAGCACAAGCTCCTTTGGGCTCCTCCTCCTCATTCTCACTTTCATCAGTGTTGCTGGAAGATGTGGAAGAAGCCAGTACAACTTGACTAGTAGACGCCTCCATCAAAGATTCTGACTTTCTTTTTCTCTCTGCCTCAGCTTCCAACCGTTTGACTGCATTTTTTGTGCGGTGAAGATGTACAGTGTCCACACCACCGATTGAGCCAGGACGACCTTTTTGTCTTTGCAGTTGAAGGAACTCCCAGTCCTCACGATTCTTGATCAGCTTCTCAGCGTCTCCATGGGCGATGTCAAAGAGATCTTCCAATCGCTCTACAAAATCAGCCTCCTTGGTTTTATGGCTCTGGCTTGTTCTGGAAGCATGCTTCTTTAAGCAAGTCCATTCGTTAAAGAAATTCTCTAACTTCTTCATGGCACGAGGTTCCTGCTGAGTAGGAATATTGGCCTTATCCCAGATAACTATTGTGGCTCGAATAGATTGACGCAGAGCATCGCGGATTGTCATGTTTTTCTCTCTGTGGAGGTGCATAAAATAACCAAAAGCTTGCCTATATGGGGGCAGCTTTGAGCCTTTAATATCATCTACTGTAGATCCGAGCAAATAGAATGGTCTTCTTGTATTCATCTGCAAAATAAGAAAACAAAATATTAATGTAGTGTTATGGTTTTGTAGAGCAGGGCTAAATCACTGTTTTGACTTTTTTAAATTACAAAAAAAAAAAAATTTGGTAGACATAAAGTTAATTTGGTCTATTTTATAAATCTAACGTATTTTTCTCAATTATTATTCCTATTATTTTTTAATCTAAGAAACAAGGAATAAATATTTTTGTAGTAGAAATTTATATTTTGCTATTTTATTGGAAATAGAAACAGTGGCGTCACTAGGGTTGGTGTCACCCAGTGCGGTAACTCATGGTGTCACCCCCCCCCCATGGACCTCCTCCCGTACCAGACCATACAGAATCCTTAGTAATGTTTTTTGTACTAATGTTACTCGTAAATCGTAATTCCCGTATATCACTGAATGTAATGGCAATAGTAGTGACATAAACAACTAGCAAAATTAAAATTACTCCTTTAAATTACAATATCATACGCACAGCCTAAATGTATTTACATTTACATAGTTTCATGTGGTTAAAGTGAAAATTCGGTAAGAAAACAATAGAATTCGAAGTAAAAACGTTTAAGAACTACATCAAAATTATGTTCATTTTAACGTTAAACTTTACCGTTACATGAGATACATTAATGGATTAGGTTTGCATAATCAATAACGGCCCAAATAATGTAGAAGTTGTAGACAAATGCATATGGAAATATACTCATAAATTTGAGGCTGCAACATCATAAAGACAGAGGCTGCAACAACTGAGCGGAAGCCTTTTTTTATTTTTCTCCTTCTTTTCCTTTAATTACTACTTCATTCTCAAAAAAGTTATTGATATAGGTTCACAAATACTAATTACCACAATATTGTAGCTAAAACAACAGAAAATTTGACAAAATCAGCGACTATAAAAACACCAGCAGCAACGAAAACAACAGCGCGTGCTTGTAGAGCGTGCAGACGAAACCACGTGATTCGAAGCGTCATTGTAATTGGGTAATAATGACAGCTCTGACCGGAGCGCATTAGAAGGTTCAAAAAGTAAATTAGCATAGAGTTTTAGCCTTGTAGGTATATTGATACATGTAAGCTGGGCTTACGAAAAATGTTTTTGTTGTTATAACTAACTACAGGGATATTTTTATAAAAAATAATAAATTTCTGCTCAAACACTGCACAAAAACCCCCCGCACCCCTCTAGTGACGCCACTGATAGAAACACAGATCATGAAACACATGTCAGGTAAAATTTCCATTGAACTAAATTAAATTCTTTGTGACAAATAGCAACATTGTTTAAAACTTCATAATATGTGTATAAGAGCATAAATTCTAATTTTTTCATTAAATTCATTAAATTTTTTTCAAACACTAATAACAAAATCAGTATAAATAATTGTGAAAAATATAAATAACATAGTTTATTATCTGATAATAGCAAAAAAGAAGTATAGTGATACACAGTTACACACCTTTTACTTATGACAGCAGAACACTGAATGATGACAAATAAACAATTGCAACATAATCTGGAGCATTCTTGATGAAACATGTTTAAACAGGTTGATCTTGTCTTATCAAGCAATATTTTCAGCTACAAACTTGACAATTATCTCTAATATATTCATTTAATTGAATTCATCATAAATATGATGATTAATTAATTAAAAACATATGTTTAGTATACTTGACAACTGCTAGTAATTTCAAATATTAATTGCATAAATAATAGCTATATTTTATGAACTTTAATAAGCGGGGGCGACCTCTAAATATTGTTCAATCCAAAACCCAATTTTATATGTGATGTTTTTTCAACCAATGGAAACTGGTTGAGGGGGCGCAACCTAAAACAACAACACTTCGAAAATAAAGAGACACCCTAAATTTATTGTATATATATATATATAATATATATATATATATATGAGAATGAACTCAGAATGTTCCCTGAGTATCATATATATATATATATATATATATAGATTATATATATATATATATGTGTGTGTGTGTGTGTGTATGTGTATATTATGTATGTGTGTGTATATATGTCATATATATGTGTGTGTGTGTATATGTGTGTGTGTATATATATATGTGTGTAGAATATATATATATCTATATATATATATATATATAATATATATATATATGTGTGGTGTGTTGTGTGTATATATATATATATATCTA
>JAJOZX010009384.1:0-17500 GCA_023014485.1 Bathynomus jamesi | reverse complement strand
CCTGTCGCTGTAAGTAAGAAAATAGCAATTATTTTCCATTTTATGAAAATTTCGGACCCCCTAGAAATTTCGGACCCCCCCAGAAAAAAAATTGGTCGGGTAAATGGGGGAGAGTGGTGGGGGAGGGGGTATTGGGGGAGAGGGGTGGGGTAATGGGGGAGGGGTGGGGTTAATGGGGAAACTCAGAAAAAAAATGATAACCAACATCGATTCCGGTCAGGAAGATCATGCTTATCACAACTAATGGAACACTAACAATATTATTACCAACATCGATTCCGGTCAGGAAGATCATGCTTATCACAACTAATGGAACACTATAACAATATTATTGATGCACTCGAAACAATGAAAACTATGATTTGGCGGGCCGCAGGGCCCCCAATACTGTCGGTTCAGTTATTTGGTCAATAAAACTATAGAAATGAACGCAGTCATGAAAATCTTAGGCTTCAAATCCGAGCTCATTGTATTAAGATTTGTGAAGCTTTAGATTTTCATGGCTGCGCTCTTTTCTGTAGTTTTATTGAATGAATAATTGGTTTGCCAGTATTAAGATTTGTGAAGCTTTAGATTTTCATGGCTGCGTTCTTTTCTGTAGTTTTATTGAATGAATAATTGGTTTGCCAGTAACTGGAAGGCCGCAGGCACCCCAATTACTGAGGCCCAAGGTGAGAGGAATAGGAATGATATCCAGATAAAGGGCTACTGATGTTCAAAATAAAATATGCCGTAGGCCCACAATTCAGCCGAAGCACCGCAGATCTAGCAAAATCGGCGCGTAGCGCCGACCTTTTGCTAGTCATTACTATTATAATTTAGCAAAAATGTGTCTGCCTGTCTGTCCGCAGAAAAAACTTTTACGTTTCTGAACCGATTTCGACCAAACTTCGTATGGTGGATCGGGGTGATGAGTAATGAACGAAAATATATGTGACCAGCCCCCCCACCACCACCACCACCACCACCAATTACTGGGCCCGAGGGCCCCCAGCACCGCGATAAAACTATAGAAAAGAACGCACCAATGAAAATCTTGAGCTTCACATTGTGTCAATATTTGTGAAGCTTAAGATTTTCATGACTATAGTTTTATTGACCAAATAATTGAACCCCCAGTAATTAGGGGCCTGCGACCCCCCAATTACTGTCGGTTCAATTATTTGGCCAATAAACTATAGAAAAGAACGCAGTCATGAAAATCTTGAGCTTCACATCCGAGTTCATCGTATCAAGATTTGTGAAGTTTTAGATTTTCATGGCTGCGTTCTTTTCTGTAGTTTTATTGACCGAATAATTGGTTCGCCAGTAATTGGAGGGCCACAGGCACCCCAATTACTGAGGCCCAAGGTGAGAGGAATGGGAACGATATCCAGATAAAGGGCTATTGATGTTCAAAATAAAATACGCCGTAGGCCCACAATTCGGTTTGGGTCGAAGGTCCAAGCACCGCAGATCTAGCAAAATCGGCGCGTAGCGCCGATCTTTTGCTAGCATGTCACTATTTCAGTTATTGCATATACAAACTTGGATTTCTTTGAAAAAAAAAAAAAACGTTTCACAGAAATTCGTCCCATTTCAACAGCACAATATAGGGTGTTTATAAAGTCCCTATCTATTTCAGTGAAAACGTATCAAAAAGGGTAAAATTCAATAACAATATAATAGAAGGCACACATTTAATGAATACTTAAGCGTATGATTCTACATGAGCACCATCAGTATCTCTACAGAGTTCGAATCTGTTAGCAGCGTTGCGGAACACATTTTGGATTATGACAGGGGTTATTTTTGTAACTGCTGTTACGATTCGAGCACGTAAATCTTGCAGATCTGTAACCCTCGTTTGATAGACGTTTGATTTGATAAAGCCCCATGCAAAGAAATCCAAGGGCGTTAGGTCAGGAGATCGAGCCGTCCAGGGCCTGTTGCCTCCACGTCCGATCCACCGATTTGGAAATCGTTCATTTAGGTACTCCCAAACAATGTTTGCTTAATGACAAGGTGCCCCATCTTGTTGAAAGATGACGGTGTTTAAAATGCCATCTGAATGAAGCTGGGGTTCCAGGAATTGCTGAAACATGTCCAGATAAATAAGTTCTGTAGCTTCAGCAAAGAAAAAGGGCCCATAAATCTTAGATTTGGTCATACCCAATTAGACAGTATCTTTGAGAATCTCGTTCCCATTGATAGAAAGCAACTAGCTTTTCATTAGCCCATATGCAGCAGTTATGGCAATTAACCTTTCCACACGTGTGGAAAGTTGCTTCATCACCGAAGAGAATGTGGTCCAACTGGTCCATTAAATTTTCATTCTGAATGTGTTCAACAAGATCGGCACACATTGCACTTTGCTTTGGATAATCCTCTTCGTGTATGTCATGAAGCACCTGAATGTGATAACTTCTCTTCTTCAACGTCGATTTCAAAATTTTGTGGACAGTTGATTTGGGTATCCCGAGTCTACGTGATGTGGTGCGAATTGACATGCTTGGATGTTCTCGATAACATTACGTACCACATTTACAGCATGCTCAGAGACACTTGGACGTCCAGATCTTGACCCATCATGAACAGATCCCGTTCTTTTAAATTTATTAAGCAAATCACGAATTGTCTTGTCTGTAGGACCTGGCTGGTGAAATGTTCTTTCAACTAATTTCTTTGTATTCTTTTCCTTTAATCCGAAGTGTCACCATCATCACCCGTTCTTGTACATTCATTTTGATAGGGTTCTGCAACAAAAATAAATAAAAGCCGTTAATTCAACGAAACAGACCGGGACTTTGTAAACACCCTGTAATTATGTCTATCAAATTCAAGGCAAAATGTAACAGCGATTTTAGATGGTTCTATGAAAGCCCAATCAGATCATTTCAAGGGTAGAAAAATCCTATTTAAGATATCTGATTCGTACAACTGGGCTATAACATGAACCAATCACGAGTTAAGTAAACTTAACTTGGGTCATGACCCACAATCATTCACGCTAGATTAAGGTTTCTGATAAGAGCTTTTAATGTTTGTCAGCTTTAAACACGAGTGTAGAGTACATCTTTCTTTGATAAGAGCTTCTAATGTTTACATCTCAAATCACAGATGTGTCGTTCATCTTTCTCGAGCACACGAACAAGGAATTTGCGTGCGAAGTAAAATTGAGTTTATGTAGGTTGAATGCATTTGTGCAGGGCCGGATTAACCAATAGGCTGAAGTAGGTTATAGCCTACCAGGGCACGAACGTACCATGCCACTTTTTCCAAAACTGAGGGAAACGCCAACCCAGAAAATGCCGCCGAATCCGAGAAACAGGCCGAACCAGAAGCTCCGCCTGACTCTGGCGAACCTGTAGTCATTATGTTTTATAAAATCTTTTGAATCAAAGTATATCCAAAGGTTTTGTCTCACATGTACAGACTACAGTAGTAAATTTGTTCGTTTCATTGTCTTTTCTTGAACAATACTATGTTGTGAACAAGTGTTGTAGCTGCCAATACTGAGTGTACATACCATAGGTTATTTTGTAGAATTATCAAACCTGAGTGTCTAGGCAGATGTTGGCGTGAGCCTAGACATGACAGGCCACTTTTACGATTAGCCTACCAGGCCTACTAGGGCTTAATCCGGCCCTGCATTTGTGCATGCACGTTTTCTATGCGTAACATGTAAATACAAAAAAAACAGAAAAATGATGAACTCGTCACATAATTTCTATTTCATTATCAACCGAGTTAAAAAAAAATATATATATATATAATATATATATATATATATAGGGTGTCCCATAAGTCCGGCATCATAGGAGAAATTCATATTTTTTTTATTTCTACAAACCATAATTCATATGCTCGGGATGCCAATTTCCCGTCCACCATTCTGTTCAGTGACGAGGCTGTTTTTTATGGAAATGATGAGGTAAATCGATAGAACACCCGCTACTGGTCTCAAAACAACCCTCACTGGTATACCTCTTCAAAGGAACAAGGTGCATCTCGGGTGATGCTATGGTGTGGCATTTGGAAGGATCGCATCACAGGCCCCCTCTTTTTCGATGAACATGTCACTGGAGGCACCTACCTACGTATGCTCAAGGGAGAAGCATTTCCCAGTGTCTTGAACGAAGAAGGAAATTTCCCAACATGGTTCCAGCAAGACGGCGTTCCTGCACATTACAGCACCCAAGTAAGGGAATACCTGTACCAACAATTCCCTGGTCATTGGATAGGACGTCGAGGGCCTGTGGAATGGCCAGCTAGAAGCCCGGATCTCACGCCACTAGATTTTTATCTCTGGAGCAACTTGAAAGCGCTGGTATACGCACAGAAAATTAGAAGTGTTGAACATTTGCGGCAGGGCATTATTGGGGCACGTAACACCATTACTCTTGACATCATTCACCGTGTGCTTGCTGACTGGGTATCAAGTCTGTGTATTGAAAACAATGGTGGACATATTGAGCACGTTCTGTAAATAAAAGCTTTTGTTTTGCCTTTTTTTATTATTTTTCATGATGCCGGACTTATGAGACACCCTGTATATATATATATATATATATATATATATATATATTATATATATATATATATATATAATATACAAGAGACATCCAATGACAAGGAGGAATGTAAATGCCATGAAAAGTCTTCTTTAATGCAACGTTTCGAGCAATATGCTCATCTTCAGGCTAAATAATAATAATATGAAATTAAAATCAATAAACAATTAAAACAAGACAAAACAGTTTCTATAAGACCAATTCTTAAAAACAAAATTTAAAAAGACTAAAAGAAGGTTAAATTCAAAGTTATTAAAATTTACATATAAAATTACAAGAAATTTAAAAAGCTTTTTAAATTACATATAGTAAATTTGAAATTAATACAATGGAATAACATTACTAACCCTTCATTGCTGGTTCGAGGCACAAGTAATTTTAAAACAAAACACATGGAACATACTATGGGTTGGGTGGTTGGAGAGTTATAAATTGGGAAGGGGGAATTATAAAAAATTTAAAGGGACAGCAGAGGAATCAACATTTAGAGAAGGGGTCAATGTTTTTATATAAAGAGATTCCAAAATTCTAAGTGAGTTGGAACAAGAGTTATACCCGAGAATTTTAAAATTATCTAAAGTGACATCAGTTTTACATTTAATACTATGTTCCCGGATACTAGAGGCTTCTTTTTATTTAAAATTTTACCTGTTCGGCAACTTATTCCCATATGCGAATAAAATCTCGCCCTGAGAGAGCGCACGGTGCTGCCAATATAAGTACCAAGGAGACACCTTGGGCAAGTAAATAAATATACAACACCGCTACGCAACGAATCAGGAGTTCGATCCTTCGCTGAGAAAAAGCTACCTAAAGACGTTTTATTAATAAATATAATGTGAAAATCAGTATGATAAAAATTTTTTTTTAACAACTTCGTAAATTTAAGTTTAAATTCTTTATTCATGGGACCCATTTCAGGTACCAAGAAATATTTTACATCTTTAGGCACTGAAATACAGGGAAGTTGAGGGCTATAAACATTATTTAAGAAAGATCTTATTAGTTTATCTACATATTGAACAGGAAAACTATTATTGGTAAAATATAATCTTAAATTATTAAATTCATCGTTAAGTAAGGTAAAACTAGAAGTCAAATTATAATTTGACTTCTAGTTTTACCTTACTTAACGATGAATTTAATAATTTAAGATTATATTTTACCAATAATAGTTTTCCTGTTCAATATGTAGATAAACTAATAAGATCTTTCTTAAATAATGTTTATAGCCCTCAACTTCCCTGTATTTCAGTGCCTAAAGATGTAAAATATTTCTTGGTACCTGAAAATGGGTCCCATGAATAAAGAATTTAAACTTAAATTTACGAAGTTGTTAAAAAAAAATTTTATCATACTGATTTCACATTATATTATTAATAAAACGTCTTTAGGTAGCTTTTTCTCAGCGAAGGATCGAACTCCTGATTCGTTGCGTAGCGGTGTTGTATATTTATTTACTTGCCCAAGGTGTCTCCTTGGTACTTATATTGGCAGCACCGTGCGCTCTCTCAGGGCGAGATTTTATTCGCATATGGGAATAAGTTGCCGAACAGGTAAAATTTTAAATAAAAAAGAAGCCTCTAGTATCCGGGAACATAGTATTAAATGTAAAACTGATGTCACTTTAGATAATTTTAAAATTCTCGGGTATAACTCTTGTTCCAACTCACTTAGAATTTTGGAATCTCTTTATATAAAAACATTGACCCCTTCTCTAAATGTTGATTCATCAGCTGTCCCTTTAAATTTTTTATAATTCCCCCTTCCCAATTTATAACTCTCCAACCACCCAACCCATAGTATGTTCCATGTGTTTGTTTTAAAATTACTTGTGCCTCGGAACCAGCAATGAAGGGTTAGTAATGTTATTCCATTGTATTAATTTCAAATTTACTATATGTAATTTAAAAATAGCTTTTTAAATTTCTTGTAATTTTATATGTAAATTTTAAAACTTTGAATTTAACCTTCTTTTAGTCTTTTTAAATTTTGTTTTTAAGAATTGGTCTTATAGAAACTGTTTTGTCTTGTTTTAATTGTTTATTGATTTTAATTTCATATTATTATTATTTAGCCTGAAGATGAGCATATTGCTCGAAACGTTGCATTAAAGAAGACTTTTCATGGCATTTACATTCCTCCTTGTCATTGGATTTCTCTTGAATATTAAATTGAAGCTTTTTAGAAGCAACCCGCATGAATATATATATATATATATATATATACATATGTATATGTATATGTATATATATGTGTGTGTATATATATATGTGTGTGTATATATATATGTGTGTGTATATATATATGTGTGTGTGTATATATATATATGTGTGTGTGTATATATATATGTGTGTGTATATATATATGTGTGTGTATATATGTGTGTGTGTGTATATATATGTGTGTGTGTGTATATATGTGTGTGTATGTATATATATGTGTATATATATATGTGTGTATATATAATATATATATATATATATATATCCCTTTGCTTTGTCCGGAGCGATAGGGCGCGTCCTTCTGTGGCGAATGTGGGAATACACCTTTCTTCGGTGTAAGGGCTTTCTCTGCCCTCGTGGACCATTGGACCCGTTTGAGGACCCGGCTGATCTCCTGCTTCTTTTTCTTTCTCCTTTAACCCGTTCTTTCTGGCTTCTCTCTGTTTTTTGGCGTCGTTCTTTGGACCTTGATTTTGACCCCTTCCTTGGCCCTTGGGTGTGGGAGGTGGTTGCCCTGCACCCTTGTCGCTTTCCAACCAAAACCCAAACCCTGTCCCTGCCACTTTTCACCGCGCGTTGGATGAGTGGCCGCCTTTCAGGCACAGGGACTGGGTACGGGTGTATCTCCCCTGCGTGACATCTATCGGCGGTGGGACCAAGTGTGCCCACGTTTCGCCTTTCCCTTGTTGCAGTTGGTGGTGGCTGGATGCGCGCGGGGGATGAAGTTCTCTTTTGTTTCGCTATGGATACTTCTCCCCCTCGGCTTACGACTACTGCTTCTCATTCCCGCACTACTACTACTCTCAACACTCGGGTGGTGGGCAACCAGGCCCTCGAGTCCTTTACCACTGGAAGACCGCAACCTAATGGGGTTGACCCCCCTGTGGAAGCGGAACGCTTGCACTCTCCTTTTCCGTTGCCGACCCCAGTCCGTCCCTCGACTATGCCCTTGGACCTACACTCTCTGGAGCAGGGGTCTCGCCCCAGCCCACTTCAGCCACCTTCGGGAAAGTCAAGTTCCACCGAGGATTTGCCCCCACAACCCAGCTTCTTGCTCTCCCCATATGCCCCCCTCACCCGCCGTCAGCTAACCTCCCCACGGAGAGAGCCTCGCGGCAGACGGGGGAGCCGGCATTCACGGCCTTCCTATCGACCGTTCACTATCCCAGTCCATTTCGACTCTACAGCCTCCCTCTCCCTTCCAAGTATCCACAAATTCCTGGTGATTCGGCCTACATCTAGGTCCCTCCCGACCAACTCTGAACGGACGTTCCGGGCGATCCGAACCCACAGCAACTCCAGCCGCTATGACGTACGCCCACAGAGGGATGGCTCCCTCCTCGTAAAATCACGCTCAGCCGCAGAAACAAAAGCCCTACTCTCCGTCACTGAGGTCCTTGGATGCTCGGTGTCCGTTTCCCCACACCCTCGCCTGAACCAGAGTCAGGGCACTATTTACGCCACCCGCCTATTGTCGATCGCAGTGAACGAGCTCCTGGAGGACCTCGCACCCCAAGGAGTCACTAAGATTTATAGTTTCACATCCCGACAGGGAGGCACCCCCTCCCCCACCCCACGTCTGCTCCTTACTTTCAATACACTAATCCCCCCCGGCCGCATTGTGTCGGGTATGGGAGACCGCGCGTCATCCGAGTTTTCTATCCGCCCATACATCCCAGACCCGACCCGTTGCTTTAAATGCAATAAGTTTGGACACGTTAGCTCCGTTTGTCGGCAGCCGCATCAACTGTGTGTTCACTGTGGACGACTCGCTCACCCTGACAGGTGCCCCAACACACCCAAATGCTCCAACTGTGAAGGCGCACACCCCTCTTCATCCCGCGAATGCCTTTTCTTCAAGTTCGAGAAGGAGGTCCGAGGCCTACAAGTGACGGACTTCCTTAGCCCCCGTGAGGCACGAGACAGGGTGCGGAGTCGGGAGGTGAGGCCGGGGGTGTCTTATGCCGCTGCTCTCGGCTCTATCATCTCGGCACGCCGCCCTGGCCTGCTGCCGAACCCCCCCCCCCAAACACTGCTCCCTGTTCCCCCCAAAGAAAATCCTCGCAGGACCCGACGGTCTCCTGTCCCCACACCATTCCTCCTCTTCCCGCACCTCACCTGCCACGAATCCCCCAGGAGTCTGGGACCAGGACACCCAGTTCCCATCCACCTGAAACCATGCCTTCCCAGTACTCCCTGCACACGCCCGAACCTGCCGCCCGGAGCAAGCAGTCGAGGCGGAGACGCCGGAGCGTGTCACCAGACCCTCCGGCCTTCCAACGTCTCTCTCCCTTTTCCCCTAGGACCAAGAAGACGGCTCGGACCTTCACACCGCCCACCACGTCCACTATGTCCATCTCTCCCCATCGCAGAAGTCCCACCACTCTACCCCCACAGACTCTGACAATAGTGGCTGAAATCCACGACCCGCCCCGTACGACGAGACCCAGTCCGAACAATATCCTCTTCCCCGAGGATCCAGTGGATGCGGCCCTGGCGCAGCTGCACGGTGTGACCGAGGTAAGCTCGGCCGCGCCCACACCCACGAGTCTCATGGATCTGCCCTTGCCTCCTGGTGCCATTTTCTCCACCCCTCCACGAGACCACTCTGGTTCACCTCCTTCCACCCCCATAGTACCTACCCCCCCCAACATCCCCGGCCCCCTCCTTGTCAGCTACCCTGAGTACGCCCTCCCTCCCACCCGCCCGATCCTTTTGGTACCCCATGTCACCACCTAGGGTCCACCGTGAGACCCCGGACAGGCGGGGTAGCGCCACTTTTGGGGTTAACGTGCCCCCTCCTGACCGACTATAGAAGCCCGTCAAAGCACTTCTGACCCTCTCAGCCCACGATGTTCTTCTGCCTGCCGTGATCTACGCCTCCGGTCTCGCTCGGCCGACTCGACCCCGCAACCTCCGCGGGGTTCGACAGGCCGACCGATTCCTTCCTTGGTGAACGGTAGATAGCCAGCCATGCTCCCGACCCAGCATTCAATTTCGCGAACTCCAGATCTCCCTTCACACTCCAACCTCCTAGCGCCTACACCTTTACCCATCCCCCTTCATCAACTAATGGATCCCCCGAAAACCACAATAGTCCACTGGAACTGTCGAGGAATATTTGCGAACTATGAAGGCCTTAACTCCTTGATTGCCACTTCCCGTCCGGTGTGTGTCTGTCTCCAGGAGCTAATCCTGGGGACCAGGCCCATGCCCTGCCCTACTGGTTATTTTTGCACCGCCTCCTGCCTGCACTCGAAGGGGAGCTGCCATCCTCGTACACCACCCAGTCCCCTTCTACAATATCTCCATCCGGTCCCCACTACAGGTGACTGCCGTCCGGCTCTCCCTGGATAGACAGTACACCATCTGCTCAATCTGCCTCCTCCCCCACGCTCAAGTCTCCCGCGATGACCTGGTGGAAGTCGTAGAACAACTCCCCAGGCCCTTCCTACTACTGGGCGATTTCAGTAGTCGCCACCCCTTGTGGGGCGACACACACTCCACCTATATGGCCCCAACCCTGATATCTGTCATGACCGAGCTCTCCTTCGAGTGCCTCAACGATGGCTCTCCTACATTCTACCATGCCACCACCTGCACTTCATCCTGTATAGACCTGTCCCTCGTTTCAACTGATGCCCTCGTAGACTTCACGTGGCAAGTCCTCCGAGAGGACCATGGAAGTGACCATCTCCCCATTCAACTCACCCTCAATCGACCCGACCAGACTGTTCGGGTACCGTTAAGGTGGGTTACTACCAACGCGAATTGGGCCCGCTTCCGCGACAACACGTATACCACCCTTACAACTGCCCACTTCCCATCCATCGACGAGTGCGTCGCATACTTCGAGTCCGTCGTTCTAGCGGCCGCAAGCACTAGCGTACCACAATCCTCCGCCTACCCCAGCACCCGACGGGTGCCTTGGTGGATCCCGGAGTGCGCGGAGGCCGTGCGCGCCAAGAAGAAGGCAACTCGGCGCTTCTATTGGACGCGACTCCCCATCCATCGCACGGAGATGCAGCGGGTCAGGGCCATCGCCCGCCGCACAATGAAGACAGAGCGCCGAGCCTCTTGGCGTGCCTTTGTGTCCGGCATCACCGGCAACACACCCTCGGCTACCATCTGGAAGAAGGTGCGGGGTGTCGAGAGGCGACATGTCCCCTCCCGACCCCCGGTCCTCAGGACTAACGACGGACTCCTATGGGAGCCCAAGTCGGTGGCAGACCACCTTGCTTCTACCTTCGCCGCCGTTTCTTCCTCTGCAGCCAATTCCGTACCCGCCCCTGACGATAGCCCCTCTCCACCGTCTATAGACAGCACCTACAACCGATTGTTTACCATGCGTGAACTACAGGCGGCACTGGCCTCTTGACGATCCCCTTGTCCCGGTCCGGACGGTATTCCGTACGGCATGATCCAGCACATCCACTCTACCTTACATTTTTCCTGCTAGACCTATACAATCGCATATGGATAGAGGGCGCCTTCCCCTCTAGGTGGAAGGAGGCTCACGTCATCCCTATCCCCAAACCCGGCAAAGATTCCCTGGACCCCACAAACTACAGACCAATCGCCCTGACGTGTTGTGCCTGCAAGATCTTCGAAAAAATGGTCGCTACGCGATTATCGTTCGTCCTTGAACATAGCAATTCCTTCCCGCCTACCCAGTCCGGCTTCAGACAATTCCGCTCCACCACTGATCCCCTCCTGCTTCTCAGCCGAGACATACAGGATGCCTTCGACAATGGACAGTTCGTACTGTCAATTTTTTTTGATATCCAGAAGGCCTATGACACCACCCGTCGAGCAATGATCCTCGGTCAGCTCCGACATCTGGGCCTCGTCGGAGCCATGCCGACCTTCATCAGGGGCTTCCTTTCTTCCCGGACCTTTAAAGTCCGGGTGGGCTCAGTCCTCTCTGACACCTTAGTGCAGAAGGACGAGGTCCCACAGGGAAGCATCCTCAGTGTTCTCTGCTTCTCCGTCGTGATGAACACGGTCTCACAATGCCTTCCACCCACCATCCGCTCTTCCATTTACGCGGATGACCTTGCAATCTACTTCGCAGGGCGAGAACCGTCTGTCGTTCAACGGCAAATGCAGCTCGCCATCTACCGGGTGGAAAGGTGGGCGACGTCGGTGGGTTTCCGCCTCTCCATCCTTAAGTCCAAGTCCAAGTGCATGGTCTTCAGTAGAAGAAGACCCACAACCCTTCCTCTACCCTCTGTCACATTATACGGCAGTCCTCTTGAGGTGGTACCCTCCACGCGTTTTCTGGGCATGACCCTAGACCGACGGCTCAATTGGGTTCCCCATCTCAAGCACCTAAAGCAATCCCTTCGACGCCCCCTCGCTCTCCTGGATCACCTCTCTCACACCACATGGGGGTGCAGATCGACGCTCTCTTCTTCGCCTTTACACTTCCATAGTACAGTCGAAGCTGGACTGTGGTAGTGCAGTTTACAGTTCAGCCTCCAACGCCCGTCTCCGTATCCTGGACCCGGTACTTAATAGAGGCCTCCGCCTCGCCACCGGTGCTTTCCGCTCCTCCCCAGCCTCCAGCCTCCATGTGGAATGCGATCATCTCCCTCTCGCCCACCGACTGGGTCTACTCCTCATGAGGACATACCTCCGTGCACAGAGGCTCCCTTCTTCGCTTCTGGGCACGGCGGTTTTAGAACTACCACCTCAGGGACGGAGCTAGCACTTCACTGAAGCGGTCCGGTCTTTCCTTGATCTTTTCAACATGCCCGCCCCCTCAGTTATCCCCATTTCATTCAGCATCTACCCCCCCCTGGATCCTCACCCCTATCAAGTTTTGCAAAGATCTGTGTGCCCTACCGATGACTACCACGAGCGCCATGATATACAGATCACTCTTCCGCGAACACGCAACCCAACACCCGGACGCAGTCGCTATTTACACAGATGGTTCCCGCTCGGAAGCTGGTGTGGCCTCCTCAGCGGTGATTCTGTCCCAGCCGCTTTCCCGCGGCGTCGGCCTGCCCCGCGAGGCCTCCGTTTTTTCGGCGGAACTTTTCGCCATTACGGAGGCCCTTGATATTGTGCGCACCCACTCTGCCAGCTCCTTAGTCATTTATTCGGATTCCCAAAGTGCACTTCTCTCCCTAGAAAGATTTAACTCCCCTCACCCGCTCGTCTGTACCATCCAGCAAACCTTCCACTTTCTAAAGACCTTCCAACACAAGACAATCGGATTCTGCTGGGTCCCGGCTCATGTCGGCATCCAGGGTAACGAGGCGGCGGACCGCACAGCAAAGACGGCCTGCTCACTGCCGGCCTCCTCCCGACCCCTCCCCTTCTCCGACTTCTTCCCGACTTTCCGCTCCATATGGCAGCGGGAATGGGACCAGGCCACACAAAATAAACTCCACACGATCAAGCCACAAATAGGATACTGGGCCTCCTCATTCCACCGGTCCCGCCATAAAGAAGTAATCCTAGCCCGTCTCCGCCTAGGCCACACCCGCATCACCCACGGACACCTTATGGCGAAATCGCCAGCCCCGCTTTGCCCTACCTGCCATACCCCTATCACACTCATACACCTCCTGGTGGAATGCCCAAAGTTGTCCGCTCTTCGTCGCAGGTGTTTCCCTCTCTCGGCCGAAAATCCCATACCCGACCGCCTACGATCCATACTCGCCGACGGCCCTCACTTTTCAACGGAAGCGATTCTCTCCTTCCTTACTCACTCCCATCTGCTCCATCGCATCTAAAACCGTACCCCTCCTACCCACTATCCAGCGACTGACCCTTACTCACTCCCCTAGTCTACCACCCCCAGCACAGTAACATCACCCACTCACTGCCTCACCGAGATATGTACCGATCTTTTTAGGTACGAATCGGCGGTAAAAAAAAAAAAAATATATATAAAAAAATAAAAAAAAAAATAAATATATATATATATATACCGGGTGTCCCATTGGAAATGAAACAACTTTGAAACTGTAATTTTTAAAGTATTAATGTGAGACTGTTGAAACTTTGCCAGTTACTACACCATATGCATAAGTTTTTGTCATAATGTTTTTTGTTTGTTTCAGATTGAATTATATTTACCCCACAAGAAAAAGCGAAATGTGTGTTATGGATGGCTGAGTTGAAGTCCCCTACTCTGGTGCAACGGCGATTCCATACAACCTTTCACAAGGAACCACCCAGCAGAAGAGACCTATATGCAAGGCCAAGAAATTTGAGGAGACTGGCAGTGTTCTAAAGGAACACTCTGGAGGGCGAACAAGATCGGAAGATGATGAATGAATGAATACGCGGCGCCTTGGTAGTAGCCCGAGAAAGTCCATCCGTCGTGCCAGTGTCGAACTGCAGAGTCCTCGTTCAACTAAAAGAGCGCATCACAGAAGCGGTGGATTATGTAACCTCTGAGATGCTAGGCAACGTGTGGAGGGAAACTGAGTACCGTTGCGACCTGGTCCGTGCTACAAATGGTGCACATATTGAATGCATACAATAAAGAACTTTAATGTATCTAAATGTTATAATTCACATATATCATATGAAACTTTGACATTGACTATATACTGTGTGAATATTACATTGTTTGCATCATTCAATAAAAAATTATAAGGTTTCAAAGTTGTTTCATTTCGAATGGGACACCCGGTATATAGAGGGTGTCCATAAATGATTACCCTGATTAAAGCATGCTATAACCTTTAAATAAACTCTCGTATTCAAACACAGTTTTAATCATAAGTAGATAAACATACAAAGTTTTGATACATAGTTAATGAACTTAATAAGCTTCCACATGTGCACCCCTAGTGGCACGTAAAATGTCTAAACGGTATTCACACTCACGCCACACATTTTCCAACATTTGTGGGTTAACTGTTGCAATTGCATCCATAATGCGTTCTCGCAATGTCCTGATATCTGGAACAACTGTTGCATAAACCAAATCTTTAACATGACCCCAGAGAAAGAAATCCAGCGGGGTAAGGTCTGGTGATCTTGGGGGCCATGGGATTGGCCTGTCCCTGCCAATCCATCGATTTGGAAATGTTGCGTCGAGAGTTTCACGAACAACATGCGCCCAATGAGGGGGTGCCCCATCTTGTTGGAAGATGACAGTTGGCTGCCTGTCCTGCAGCTGGGGGATGGCGTAATTGGTGAGTATATCCAGGTACACAGTTGCGGAAACAGTTTCCAAGAATTTTTTCATCCACGACTTAATTAACTTCACATCAGATGGATTCTTTCCATACTTTGTTCTGAACCTTCGCTGAACACTAACAGGAGATTTTGTTTCTGCAAGCCACACAACACATTGTGCCTTCTCTGTCACAGACGCCATCTTAACTGAACAGCTACTACAGCGCTCCTAGCGGCAAATGCGGTAGACGAAACACACCAGCACAGAAACTCTATGCGTGTGAGAGCTTACTGTTTTCAGGGTAAACATTTATGGACACCCTGTGTGTGTGTGGTGTGTGTATATATATATATATATATATTATTTATTTATTTATTTTGTAGCACATTTTCCTTGTTACTAATCCCCATTCAAACCCCTTTAAAAAAGAAATAGGATTAAAATTCAGCGAGATAATATGTCCGTGTGCAGAAGTTGCATTTTTCCTTTTTACTGATTCAGTTAACGTTGTCGATTTTACATCTTAAATGACTTGGAAGAAAGGAGGATTGAATAGTTAAGCAATTAGTTCTTTTTACCCACCACTAGGAATCCACGTCGGTGGTAAGGTTTATAGCATTTTTTTCTTATTATTTGTGTGTGTGTGTGTTTATTAAGGAATCATGACAATCTTGAGGATACATACAGACCCCGTGGCGACACGAACGTGCGTATTCAGACATACGCGGTGTCGCGGTGAATTATCTTTATGAATGTTACCTTTTATCATGTCAAAAGGGGATATAATTAAAGTTGGGCTAGGTTAAATTAGGTTTGGTTACTGTTATTAGGTTTTAAAATTGGATGAGTGACGCGATACACAATTAAATATGTGAGAAAGTTTGAAAATGTCGTGATTCTATAAGGAAGTAAAAAATGTGTGTGTGTATGTGTAGCAAATCGCGTAAAACTTTTATATAATTGTACTTTTGGCGGCTAAAAAATGCATAACTTTTCGCCTACACATGTATAGATATACAATTTATCAATAGTGATTGATTAAGAGTAATTTCTGTGGCGTCGCAGCATTCATACATACTGTACATTATAATAATACGAGTAATAATAATAATATAATTGGAATTTAAAATAGATGTATTTTAGGTTCCAAGAGTATAATTAAGAGTATAACTAATATAGCTATTAATTACTTACCTAAAGGTAATGTTCTCAAATGGGTCGAAAATTGGCTTAGTGGATGTAAACAAAGAGTGGCCATTAATGACAAAGCGTCTAACTGGAAAAGTGTAACTAGTGGCGTGCTTCAGGGGTCAGTTATGGGACCAGTTCTTTTTATTATTTATATCAATGACATCGACTCGGGAATTAAGAGTATAATTTCAAAATTTGTGGATGATACCAAACTAGGGTGACGAACAAAATTAGCGACAGAACGTTTGAAGATTCAAGAAGATATTAATTAATAAATTATTCGAGTGGGCGGAAATTTAGCAAATGAACTTTAATAGAGATAAATGTAAAATGTTGCATATCGGTAGAAACAATGTTAATTAAAGAAAAGTATGTTATGCGCGAAAAGACACTAAACTAGCGTTACGGAAGAGAGAGATTTAGGTATTGTGGAATACTGCGTTCAATTCTGGTCCCCATATTTACGACAAGACAGACAGGATGGAGAGGGTGCAGCGACGGGTTACTAAGATGATTCCTAGACTTAGAAACAAATCATACGCTACCCGTTTAGAAACGTTAAATTATTCTCACTTGTAAAAAGACAAATTCGAGATTTAATCCGCGTGTTTAAAATTATTATTAAAGTTTTGATAATGTCGACGCCAGAAAATATTTCGCCTTCAGGAATGCAGACAGAACTCGCGGTAATGGTTCCAAATTAGTGGGTAAACATTTTAATTCTAATGAAGCTAAACATTTTTTTTCTTCAATCGTATAGTTAATTTGTGGAATGGATTGCCAGCCAGTGTAGTTCAAAGTAATTTGATCGAATCCTTCAAAAAGAGACTAGATGCTTATTTTGCCTTAACCCCCAGTTTGAAACATTTGTTACAATGTAGAAGTATTGTAGAATTTTTACTTGGATTCCCTCCTCTGCACTTTAAAATTTTAAATTTATCTTTAAATTTCATTCCTATCTTTCAACTTCTTTTCTCTGCTTTACCTTAAAATTTTCAACTATCTTTAAATTTTTTACTTCTTTTAACCTTCCTTCTTAAACAGACAGCTTCGTAATGACCAGCCGGTCTGTTGCTGTTTGGTGTCTTTTGTATCAGGCCAGTGATTTAGGACTCAAGATCTTTTTTTCTGGTCTCGGTCTCGGCCATGGTGGTCTCGACTGCATCACTGTCATGTTCCTCAAGTGCAGCGAACACTTATCTTGTTTTAAGAAGGCAGTTAGTAGTATAGCCGCAAAAGGGGAGAGTGCAAGAATGTTGCAAGTGATTACGTAATGTTGCAAAGGGGGTGGGGGTGTTGCAAAAAAAATAAAAAATTAAAAAAATTACCCCAAAGGGCCCTTTGTTGCCAACCGGGGTTGCAAGGGGCATGCAACTTGGAGGCGG